>JAMKQA010018875.1:0-46838 GCA_024699735.1 Posidonia australis
TGAAAGTTAGACCAGGTAAAAGAGAAGTTATTTGGTGATAAGTCGATCATAGAATTCTGATCAATGAAGTCATTAAATCTGTCCATATGAATGTTGCTACTAATAAGAGGGGAATGTTCACTAGGAAACCTAATGACATTAAAGTCACCCCCCAGGAGCCATCTATTATTAACCAAAGTGCCTATATGATGCAGTTCTTCCATAAAAATGGGTTTCATACTCTGATCACAGGGGCCATACACCCCAGTGAGCCACCAAACCAAATTATTATCCAAACTTTCAAAATTAATGGAAAGACTAAAACTGAAGGGGATGCATCTGATAGCCTTGTATTGCCTGCTATCCCACCCTATCAGTATCCCCCCTGAAGCACCAATCGAGGGGACCATAGACCATGTGTTGATTTTATTGCCTCCTAAATATCTTAATGACCATTCAGTAAGCTCTTCCTGCTTGGTTTCACTGACGATAATTATATCGCATTTGTTAGATACAATAAATTCTTTTAATTCTCTCTTCTTGTGCCCAGACCCCATTCCTCTAATGTTCCAAGCTACTATAATCATAATAAGAATATTGTAACCTAAACAGAAGAACCCCCCCCCATCCAAGGGGGCATGGGGGTCTTCTAACATAACATACTCTTTGCCCTGATCCTTCCTTACTTGGTTAAAAAAAGCTATTGAGTCTTCTTTAGAAGATAAAGAGATACCAATTTTATTACAAAAGCATTTAAAGTGCTCATAAGACTCCCATATCAGGGGATCCTCAGAATAAGATCTAGAATTACCAGGAAGCAGTAGATTAACAGCATTGGAATCGAAAGTGTTACTAGATACAGAGCCATGGCTGAAATCATTAATGTTTCACAATAAGTATGCAAATCCTCACCTGGAGCATGCACAGGAGTAGGCGGCCTAGAGGTAGGCTTTTCAGAGTGTGTAGAACCCAATTCCTCCTGGTCTAGATAGTCATAGATAGCCATGACCTTTTTGAATTTAGCCAGCGAGAGGTTCCTGGCCTTAATTTCAGATTCCACCCAGTTGGGAGCTACATCAGAGAGCGCAGAATTTCTTTGGATGGGAGGGACAGGTGTTGCTGTATTATTGCCTGGAGCTGCAGGGGTGGGTAACAACCCAGCAGTCCCATGAGATGAAGACTTAGGAAAAGGGGAAAAAGAGGGTCTCATCCATACATTTTTCCCAGATTTGAGTTGGGACTTGGAGATTTGGTGGTTCTTACCACTGATATTGCCTCGCCAACCTTTCTTAAAAGGTTTCCTAACAGGAAACAGATTTCTAGAGGAAGAAGCCTGGGAAGTATGTTTGGGCCATGCAGGAAATGGCTTGTGGGTGGGAGTAGAAGTAGAAGGGCAAAGGTCCCAGCTTAGTCTATACTTAATGGGGTAGACAGTTTTCCCATAAACAAAAATCTCACATAAGGGGTCTCTTTACCCGAGAAGATCTTGATCCTCACCCTAGCAAACCCCAAAAACTTGACTCTATCAATAGATAAGTCTACCTCAAGCAGCTCAGCAAAATCTAAGACCAACCTATGGAATACATCAGTGCACCATAAATGGTGGGGAATTCCTTCCAACCTGATCCAGGTCCCCTCTTCCTTAAGGGAGAGCACAGCATTGGAGCTAGGCGTCCAGTGCACAAACGAAGAAGAGAGTGAGTGGAGAGAGGACCCAAATCGACTTAGGATGTCATTTTTGTCTTTTATGGATGGAAATTTTTGTTAACATTTCTGAGGGGAAAAATCAGAAATCTCTATTTTAACATGTAGAGGCCAGTTGGTAAGTATATGCTGGGATAACATATCAGAGGAAAGACGAGAGGAGTGATCTGTGACTATCGCACAACAAGAGTAATGGATTGTGAGGTCACATGAGGCATCAGAGGGATAAATGACTATTGGGTTTTGGGGTGACAAACCAGCCATTTTTGAAAGAGATCTGGACTCTTGAAAAAAGTCACAAATGGCCACCAAATGAGAAGATGCTTTACATCTATAACAAGCCCCAGAAAATTTACAGTTGCTCTTTATATGGCCACGCAGACCACATTGAAAGCAACGATTATTATCTCTACAGAAACGTACTAGAGGGGAAGAGATATTCTTCTTCTTTGCCACCAGTGTCCACCCAGAGGAACCATCCTCGCAGTCCAGAGTATTTCTAGAAAAAGGAGATGGGTTCAGAGCGGCAAAACACGAGCCACCACACCCAAAATCAAAGTTCTCATTATAGTGGTCAGACAAAATCTCTATCACAGAGATTTGAGTCAGAAAATTCGACGAAATGTCAGAATTTTCAGGGGAGTGGGGGAAGTTTCCATTCCCGGGCAGAGAAACCACCTCCTCAATTAAGCCAGAAGAGACGTGAGGAGAGCAGGGGTCAGACGAAAACGGTAAGTCGTCAGACGTGCAGAATCCCAGGGGCCCCACCAAATCGGCAGAAGGCAGAGAGGGGAGAAAATTAATATTATCGCTCATGTTATTATCAAAAGTCCCCCCAACTTTACTCCTAAAATTACTAAAACCCTCGCAAAGCACAGGAGGGGAATACCGAGAATACCCCCACACGGAACACGAGGGGCCAGAGAGACCAGGCTTCTCAGACACACCGCTTCTAGGTTCAGAAGCCACTCCCCGTCGGCCCACCGGCTGGAGAGAGGTTGCCGGAGCACCGGAATGAAAAATAGGATCAAACAGAAATCACCAAGCAATCGGGGAAAAGTCCCCGAAACAGTTCTAAAAACCAGAGGCGAGCCATGCGCATCAAAAAATCCAGAGAAACCAAAATCAGGAGAAGATAAAAGTCTAGCTATCTCAAATCCATGAGCATCAATAATATCGTCACAAAATAAGCACGAAACCAACATATTTAACCACCACGGAGATAAAGATCTGTAAATGAAACAGCAATCCACCGAAATATCCACAGCACTGTTAGAAGTAAAACTCAGGCAAGGAGTAGGGCCATAGAAAACCACCATGATGCCAGATCTGGACGAACAGGGGTCGTCCGAGATAGATCTGCCCCAAGGAGAGCCAGACCGAGGAGATGGAGATCTCCCCCCGTCAAAATCAGAAAGAGAAGTAGAAGCCTTCCTCTTCCGGTGACCCTGAATAGGGCACGTCGGAGAAGAAAGGGGGACAGAAGTTACCAGCCGAAGCCGCGCCTTCCCAGACAAGGCGCTCGCACCAAGCGCCTCCCCAGCCAGAGCAGTCTTGCGCGAGCGGAGGTTGTAGGGAGGAGGATCACGACGACCGCTAGGAAGGCGTCGTCCCGCCATAGACCACGGGGAGGAAAACGCTCAGATCGAAGGACACAGTATATCAGAACAACTTTTTTTTTTTTTTTGTTAACGGTTGAGATAGTTAGAGGAGAATTTTTATGCATGTCCCAGAATTCGAACCTGAGACCCTGTAGCGAGTTTAGAGTTCTCCCAGCCACTGTGACAATGAGACATTTGCCCTATCGGAACAACTTTTTCGCCAGAGCTTATTTCAGAAAACTATGGCAAGGTTGAAGACTAACTTTTTCAAAAACGTTGTTTATAATTCACATCTTTTGTGGCTAGTACATGTCCTATTTAAATAAAATTGATAATGCTCATTCGCTACCATTAAATAATTGAGTATTTTTTTACCTATATCGATTTAAATAAAATAAATTAATATATAGATTAATGATAAACGATTACAATATACAGTCCTCACCGACACGTCTCATAACGCTATAAACAAACACCGTGCAAAACAATCCTCTTCTGTCCACGAATCCAAATTTCACCTACCTGCCGAAATGGGCCCGGCCGGCATGGTCTGGGAAGACGAGAAGAAGGTCCCCTTGCTATACCACCACCAAACCAGAGGAGAAAATGGAACCATCACCGCCCTCTCCGGCCAAAGCTGTGCTCCAGTAATCGGTGTACAAGAACAGCAAGGGAACTTGGGTAGGAGAGCTTTAGTAGAATCCAAGAAGCTATGGCGTATAGTTGGTCCGGCCATCTTCTACAGGCTTTCCACTTACTCCACCCTCGTCATTACCCAGGCCTTCGCTGGCCACCTCGGTGATCTCGAGCTCGCGGCCATCTCCATCGCCAACACCGTCCTGGTCGGCTTCAACCTCGGCCTTATGGTATATATAAGAAACCACTGATTCCCATACGACCACAAGTTCTATTCGTTCAATTCAACAACTAACGCAGTTACTGTCGACGACTACAGCTCGGCATGGCGAGTGCACTGGAGACGTTATGTGGCCAAGCCTATGGTGCGAGGAGACACCACATGCTTGGCATATACTTGCAACGTTCGTGGATCGTGCTCTTCCTTTGTGCGACACTTCTGCTGCCCATCTACTTCTTCGCCACTCCAATCCTTAGATGGACTGGGCAACCGGAGGAGCTTGCCGTTATGGCAGGGAAGGTGTCGATTTGGTTCATCCCATTGCACTTCTCCTTCGCTTTCGTGTTTCCTTTCAACAGGTTCCTCCAGTCGCAGCTCAAGAACTTCGTGACAGCGATCGCCAGTGGCTTCTCGCTTCTGGTCCACATATTCGTCACTTGGTTCTTTGTTTACAAGATGAAGCTCGGGCTTTTTGGCACTGTTATGACTCTCAATTTCTCTTGGTATGTGACTCTGGTGTGTTTGTTTGGTTATGTGGGGTGTGGTGGGTGTCCACTGTCATGGAAAGGGTTGTCTTTTGATGCTTTCTCTGGGCTGTGGGAGTTCATCAGGCTCTCAGCTGCATCGGGTGTCATGCTCTGGTATGTGTCATGCTGTGTTCTTGTTACGTATATTAATGATTTTGTTTCCATGACATGGTCATGACTTCCACTGAGGCCTTCTTCTTCACGACAGCCTGGAGAACTGGTACTACAGAATATTAATTTTATTGAGTGGGACATTGAAGGATGCAGAGATTGCTGTTGATGCTCTTTCCATATGGTCAGTACCTTTGTTTTCTAACATTTAAAAATGTTTTTGGAAACGGGCTTTCTTGGGATTCTTGAACTATTGAGTTTTATATGATATCTTACTGATTTTTTTTAATGCTGTATCTTACTGATTAAAACTGATTTTCTTGGGATTCTTGAACTATTGACTATATCTTCAATTTCAAATTCTAATGTATCTATTTTACCAGCATAAATTTTGAAGACATTTCTTACATGTTTGACTTAAAATTTAAATTTGTCGTAAATTCATGAAAGATAAGATTGTTTTTCCTAAACATGAGTCATATGTGTTAGAATAAAATAGGCTTGATCAAGATATTGGTAGGGGTACATATGAGTCTGGGCTGACCCTAAAATCAAACTAACCAGATCCGTGTTGATTTGGTTAGATTTTTTATGTCATTGGTTAAGTATAAATCAATAAGTCTTAAACCTGAACTTTCTAGATTAGATATGAATTTTAAAGACAAGTTATCCAACCTAAAATCAGAAGGTATATATATAATTAATTTTTTATTTTTTTAAATACATATTATATATAAGTGAGTGTTTTTCGTATAGATACCTAGAAGGAACAATCTTGTAGGTGCTTTAGTTCAACTATTGGATGTATCCAACGGTCGAGAATCAAGGAAGTGGAGGTAGAGGAGGAGGGCATTGGATTAATGTCATTAGCAAATACATGTCAAGCCCTAGCAAGGTTCATTGGCAAGTAGAGTGGATTCTAAGGTATCTAAACGGTACATGTAGTGCAGTGTTTGTTTAGAATTTGGGAAAAGTAAAGATGGCACTGTTGGCTAAATTGATTTAGATTTTAGGAGAGACATAGTGTAACGACTTGATTTTTATTACGACATTTTTAAGGCTAGAGTTGCAATTTAGGGAATGTGAGTGTTAGATGCATGCATTCTAGCATCTAACATTGCCGAATTGGAACTGAGATGTTGAATGCATGCCATGAAGCATCTAACATTGAATGCCCAATCTAGTGTGTCTTACACTTTAGAATTGTTTAGAAAAATTCTAGCTAGTTAGTGGAGCTCCTATGTATATATCCAACCATTTCTTCTTCTACGAGATCTTTTCCATCCCCCTTCCAATGCCCTGTAGAGAGATGTTTTCTTTAGGATGAATCTAGTGAATAGAGGAGGAGAATTTTAAGAGTGTAAGTGAAGGTGGGTTTGCATATTGGAGGTAAGCCTTATTTTCGGTTCTTTTGATGTTACACTTCCTCCTTTGTAGTAATTCTATGGTTTTTGAGGAGGACAAGCTTTGAGGACTTCTTGATGTGGGAGCTTGTTGAGATGGGAATCTGGTGATGCAACAATGGTTGTAGGAGGTGAGTTCTAGTGATGCCTGGCCATGATTTCTTTTATGTTTGTTTTGCATTGTTGTAATTCCTCATCTTGTTGCTTGAGGGTTCTTTTTTGAGGACGTGTTGAAGCTCAGATGATTGTTTTTACATAACTCATTGGAGCTCTAGATTGCATGGAGGCTTACTACGTGGAGTAGGGTTATTCTTGAGGTGCAATGTACACACCTTGTAGGATGTTTGAATTAGTGGTGGATTTTGATTTTCATAATGCATGTTGTAGTTTTCATTCAATATTGATCATCTTCATTACCTCTAGGCTTTCTAAAGAATTTGGTGCAACTTTATAGTAGATTTTTATTATAGTCTAGATGTGAGGATGTAAGATGCATTTCTTTGTGTGTTTTATGTTAAACATGCCAACTATTACATTTTACACCCCCAATTGACCATGTTGTGATGTATGATAATCATATGAGGTTTTGATTAGCACTTTTTAACTTGAGTTTACCTTAATTACTCATATGTAGGGTAAATTTTATGGATGATCTTAGATGTGTTTCTATATAATTTAGCCTTTGAATGTGTGTGTTGTGCACTAAATGGAATATTCAAAAGCATTAGTAAGGTGTAGGATGCAGAATCTGTTGTGTTTTATGTAAAATATAGGAAACATAGTATTCTACACTTTACTATAGAGACTTGATATTAGTAGTATACTAAAGGTAGTTTTGAGATCTTTAGAATGTTGTATTTCACAAAATTTTCTAAAGTCCTATATTACTCCGTTTAGCTAGTTCTTTACAGCAGTTTTCTTTTATTTTGTTTCTTGAATAGAAATGGTAAATATTTTATATTTTAGTGTTTTCTATTGTTGCATACTAGGGGTTTGAATGGAGGCCCAAGTGTGATTTAAATCTATGTTGAGTACTCTATGAGATGCCAGAGTTATTTGGGAGATTTCGTGCATTGTGTCTGCATGTATGAACCACACATTTCGTTTACGCATACAGACCATGCGTTTTGGCCAATACAATGGGATGTTGTGGCTATATTAATGGATTGTGATTTGGTTTGGTTTTATTTGATATAAGTTTTCGAATGTTTTTCCACTAATTTCTGTTTGTGGAGACCAAAAGGCTGAGAAGGTTGAGGTCTGTGGACCAATAAAACTGAGGTTAAAGTCTAGGAGCCAAAAGTATCAGAGGATTGTGTTGACGGGTCAAGGACAATTGATACTTCTAAAGGGTCATGTTCGAGACCTTGGTTGAGGTTCTGAGTCAAGTGTCAACAGGGTCAGGGATAAGAGTCCTTGGATAGTCCGAGTGTAGAAATTTGTGTACTACTAGGGTCAGCGATTTTAGATTTCCCTAGGTGGCCCGAGTACTAAGGATGCCAATAGTGCGTACCTTGTGAGTGTTCATTAGAGCATGATATGTACATGGCTCACATTTAGTGACGTCCCAAAGTAGATAGTTGTGAGGGTTCTTCGGAGTGGAGGGACCTAGGACAAGTGGGCTCCTTTGTAGGGTGACTCATCTGTAGCAGTGCAGCGTGCTTCGACAGCTGCTTCTAGTCGGTGTCCATCGATTGGGTCTGAGTAACACGACATGTGTGTTTTGTATACAATAAAGCATTTTGACATTGTTAGTTGTCTAACCCACACATTGAGTATGTAGTTTTAGATCGTGTGTTTTGTGTTGCTCAGAGAGAATTGAGTGCTCTATGTTGATTAACTTTTCAGTAGATTTATAACGTTTTGGATGTATGCTTTTATGATAAAAGGCATAATGTTTTCTGTACTTTGGTCAATATAGCATCGATATTTGAGAAGCACAGTGTACCTAATTTTGGTAGATTGAGTAGAGGGACTTGAGATGCATGTCTTGAAGTTTTACATGCATACTCTTTGTTGATTTTGGCTTTCTAGGTTTTGTTGCCTGGTTGGTTTTGGGGTGGATTTCAAACAAAAGATCAATAGTTCATGTGGCGCATTGGTCTCGTAGGTTTGTGGTGCACGTTTTGTGTGTGCATTTTTTATTGATTTGTTGTTAAGTTGAGATTTCAATTTATGTAATATTGATTTTCTAATACATGTCTTTGCAACCCATATGCATCATGATTCAAAGATTTTTTAGTAGATTACAAGGACATCAATATTAAGATGCCAGTTTAGAGTTGTAGTTTTCAAGACAAATTTTTGTAGATTTCAGTATTATGTGGCAATGCATGCATAAGTGGTTTGGTGCATCACGTACTTTTTGTGGTTTTGTGTTTCGACATCAATATTATGATGTCAACCTCAAATTCGTGGGTTATGTGCATTGAGGTGGCACATCATGCCTATGCTTTGTACTAGCATATTTTGGTTTTGTCTTATGTTGCTTTTGGTTTTAGTTTTCTTAGTAGGTGTGTATTGGGTGACTTTTTAAGTAGTCACTCATGTGTGTTTTGTTTTGTATTTTATAGGTGTAGTTCAGAAGATGCATTTTTTGCTAGTACATATAGAAAAGTCCTTCAACCACACATCGAGTGTCATAGGTAAATGTTCTGTTGTAATTTTATTATCGTTTTTTTGGTATTTGAATTAGGATCCCTTTTTTTTAAAAGAGAGATTTATGTGATTTTTTTAGAAGGGTGATGACCAAGGTTGTTACACTTACACAAGAGAAGATCACTCTCTGACTATGTATTTACAGTTGGAAGTTGTGTTGTCAATTGGAAAGCTACACTATAACCTAATTTGCTTTATCTACAACTAAAGTAGAATACAAGATAGTAACAGAAACTATCAAGGAAGTTATGTGGTTGAGAGGTCTATTTGATGAGTTGAATTAGGGATTAGAGGTGATTATTGTCCATTATGATAGTCAAAGTGTCATTCATTTGACAAAAGACTCCATGCATTACGGTAGGACAAGGCACATTGATGTAAAGTAGCATTTTATCTGAGAGGTGATATGTAACAACCTGACCCCAAGTTGTAACCTCTCAACCTAGTCACAGTTTTTTCTTTTTTTTTTAGCTATGAACTAAATCCAATTATAAGCAACATAAATAAAACACTAATAACTCAAATAAAATTAAACTACTAAACTCTCACTAGGATCCTTGATGTGTGGTAGAATGACTCTAGCACTTCATACACTAGTAAGCTCCTACCTCTATCCTGTACCTGCAAAAAATACCAAAATAAACACACGTGAGTGACCATTGAAAGGTCACCTAGCACACACCTTACCTAAACACACACACACAACTCTACCATCTCTCATGGATGCCACCGCACCATAATTGGTAATTTACTATTACCTAGAAAGCAACAAACTCTTTAAAAACATGCCTTTTAAAAGTCATTTTCTTTTTTATTTTCAAAACCATAAGCATGCCTTTTAAAACCTTTATGCACACAACCTAATCCCACACCCTCTCTGTGTAGATTTGACAACTCTCACTAGTGTCCAGAATGCCCAAACAACAACACACAAAAGCTAGCACAGAGCCTTAGCTCCAAAACCATAGAAAATCATATAAAACATGGAGTCTTTGCTCCAAAATCTCATATAATCCATATCTTAGAAAACAACCCAAATCTATATCTCAAGTAAACCACAGTGCCACTCATGACACAATAAAATAACAAGCACTGGCCACAAGCAGTCGTAGGGGACTAGAACCCCAAACTCACTACACAGCCATGGATAGCCACAGCTTGCCCATCCTGACGTCCCTACCTCCTCGGCAAGACCCTCAACACTGTGTCATGTTGTCCAGCACCAAGAAAACGACACTGGCCACAAGTAATTGTTGGAGACTCCTACACCTCTCAACTACGTTGTTGTAGTGAACCATCCAGTGTAAGAGTCCAACCGCGTTGGCTCACAAGCCTCACTATATCTCATATAGCACACACATGGGATGCATCCTCATGATGCCCCTTGGTGCCTAGGAACCTGAGGCCTCCTACCTCAGACCTAGCCAACATTGGTACTAAGGGAAAGCCCAAGTCTCTTTCACTCCAGGGCCCTTTCGTACCACAGTCACAGTAACTCAGTAACCACGACCTAAGACACATCTCCGACCTCTATCGATATGATCGTTTGGCTACGCATGCTTCCTACCAATTTCGATGCCCGTATTGGCTAGGGTATCACGTCCAACTACGTAGAGGTCTCATACCACCTAGGTCCACTGCCATTGTAACGTCCTACATTTTCCGCAATAATTTAAAACAAATTAAATTACGGGGAAATTAAAGCTAAACAGAATATATTAAACTACCAAGAACCTATGTGTGCGGCTAGGAAACTCCAGACTATATGCACTACGTTAACCCTTTGCAAGCTTGCACCTGCAAACCAAAAACACGAGGAAAAATGTATGAGTAACAAAAGTCACCTAGTACGCACCCCACGAAAACTACGGAAAGCAAATCATAATTACTTTTCTTTTAAAATCCATTTCGCAAACCATTTTCTCAAAACCTCACAAACCAGGCCCACACTGGCCAAAACCACAACCGAGGCTCTACTAGCCCAAAACCACAAGCAAAGGCCCTCAATGGCCAAAACCACACACAGTGAGTTGGGAAGCCCTACGCCAGGCAACCTAACTCTGGCCACAAGTAGTCTGTCGAGGAGCGACCACGGTGTTCTGCACTGCCACGGTGTGCCACCCTGTGTAGGATTCAACCATCGTCCTATGATTCTCCCTCTCTAGAGAACCCTCACAAAGCCAACCCCTCCTTGGGAAGGCTGTCCTGTCTCTTAAGACGCTACCAACTACAAGGCACATGCGCCACCTGTAATGGCCACCACAGGGTCTACCTTCTCACGGCGTCCTCCACACACAGTGCTCAAGAGAGAGTGTCATACCTCCACACCCGACGATACCCGAGCCTCAGTGTTCACAGTGATAGCAAGAGTATCATACCTCCCCGTCATGCCACAAGACACCTCAACCTCCGGACCACAATCCTAGAGTTGAGACGACAGTTAAGGAATCTCGTACCTGCAAGACCCGACGCCCGTCAGTCTCAGGTATCTCAGCCCCCGACCTCAACTAGGGAGTCGTGCCCGACCACCCAAGAATGTCGTCACATTCCCTAGTCCAGACGACACGGTCCCACACTGTCTCGGCCCGCACACAGAAAATCAGGAAAACATCTTCCAAAACGGCCAACTATTTCTTTGAAATCTACTTTCAAACCATTTTCACATATTTGAAAACTCTTCTAAGACCTCGACAAAGTGGCACATCAAGGGTCCCAGGGGACCACCACTGACGACCCATAATCCCACTCAAGGGGGCAAAACACAGTAATCTAGAAAGCCCTTGGAAAACACATTTTATAAACTTATTTGGGTCCTGATTCAGCATGCCAAAAACATGTTCGGTATGCCGAAATCCATTGGTTCGACATGCCGTTCTGTCTTTGGTATGCCGAAATCCACTAGATCGGTCGACCGAGGTGATTCGGTAGGCCGAATTGACCGAAGGACCAAAACTACCAGAAAAACGACATGTCAAACAGATTCTGAATATCGAAATTCATTGATTAGGTATGCTATTTCCTCTTCGGTATGTCGAATTCCACGAATCCCAGAAAATGGCCCAAAACCCTACAGTCCAAAATCGTCTCAACTAGGACCTCCGATCGGACCTCCTAAACAAACACCCAAAATCTTGCATAAAACATAAGATGTAGACCCTCGAGTCTACTCCAAATCCACACAAACAAAAAGCAAAATCCATTCACCTTGCATCAATATATAAAATCGCAAAGGCAGAAGGGTCGAAATGACCCAAAACTCAACCATCAACATAAATGCCCATAAATCCACCATAAATTCTCATAAAATCATAATAAATTCTAGGAATGTAAATTTACCTAGATTACATGCATCCCTATTAATTTCTACCATTTCCATGCTCTCTAGTACAAGGATTTGAGATGCGCACTAGAAACGGACTTCAGCGAAACCTCCAGCCAACTCCAGCGACCATGATGTCCAAAGGGCTTCCTCGACCTCGAGGATGCAACTCCGGAGCTTCCCACGCCACCAGGAGCGACTGCACGTCGTCGAATGCCTCTGCCAACACGCGAGCACACCGAACAGGGGATAGGTAAGGGAGGAGATGGGGAGAGACGAGAGAGAAGGAGTTAGTGGGGGGGGAGAAGAAGGGTGGAGAGTAGCGATGGCCGAGTTAAGGGAGTGGGAGAAGGAAAATGAGGGGAGGAAAAGAAAGGGAGGCGGTGTGCTTGGGGAGGGAAAAGGCGATGAAGCAAGGGTAGAGGAGGAGAGGAAGGGTGAGTGGGTCATGCATCGGGTGCGCATGGGCTTATAAAGCCATGCAATGCAGTAGCTGGGCGCATGCACAACTACATTTCCTGCCTACTAGCATTCCTGCACGATCACACCAAACTCACACCCATCAACTGGCCCACAACGTGGGCCCACACAGACCCCACACCCAGGCCCACAAGCACAATGCACAATGCATAGTGCCAACCACGTATAGGGACACACAAATAGAAGACGACCCACGAGGCCCAAGCCCAAAAGCACAAAACCACACAACGGGCCTCGGAACAGTAACACCCATCTAGGAATAAAAATCATAAAAATGTAAATAATTACAAAATGAATTTTACGAGTGTTACATCCTAACCACCTTAAAAGAAGATTTCACCCTTGAAATCACTAGGCGAAAGGATACAGGTACTGGGCTAAGATGGCTTCCTCACGTTCCCACGTGGCCTCCTCGACTCCATGATGCCGCCACCGCACCAAAACCAATGGAATCACCTATTTCGTAGCACCTACTCCTTGCGGTTAACACTCTCAACGGCATCCTCCACAAAGGACAGATCTTCTTTGAGCCCTTCTGGCTGAACTGGGATCACATGAGATTCGTCAGCTAGGCACTTCCTCACCATGGAGACATAGAACACATCGTGCACAGACGACATCTCTGGTGGTAGATCCAACCGATAAGCAACTTCACCGATCCTCTAGGTGATCTAGTTCAGGCCAATATAGCGAGTACTCAGCTTGCCACACTTCCCGAACCGCACGACACCCTTGGTCGACGACACCTTCAGAAACACATAGTCTCCCACCAGAAACTTCAGCGGTCTCCTCCTCCTATCGGCATAGCTCTTTTGTCGACTCTGTGTAGCCAATAGCCTGCTACGGATCAAATCCACCTTGTCTGCATACAACTGCACAAGCTCTGGACCAATCAACTAACGCTCGCCCACTTCGCTCCAGCAAACCAGCAATCTGCATGGCCTATTGTACGGCGCCATCCCGATGCCTAAGTGACAACTATTGTTGTCGGTGAACTCAATCAGCGGCAAATAGTCCTCCCAACTCCCTTGAAAGTCTAAGGCACATGCTTTGAGCATATCCTCCAGCTTTTGGATAGTCCTCTCTGTCTAAGCATCCGAATAAGGATGAAATGCCGTACTATAGTTGAGCACAGTGCCAAAGGCCTCCTGTAGAGTCCTCTAGAACCTTGAGGTGAACCTCGTGTCTTTGTCCGACACGATGGACACCAAAACACCATGCAACCTAACCACTTTGGAGACATACAACTCCGCCAGGCGATGCATCGAAAGATTCACCCGAATGACCAATAAGTGAGCAGACTTGGTTAGCTGATCCACGATCACCCACACGGTGTTGTTCTTCCTCTGAGTCCACGGCAAACCAATCACGAAGTCCATCGAGATGTGCTCCCACTTCCACACTGGAATATCCAATGGTTGCAAGGTTCCTCCAGGTCTCTAGTGCTCTGCCTTGACCAACTGGCAGGTAGTACACCTTGCCACATGGTCAGCAACATCTCTCTTAATACCAGGACACCAAAAATTCTACTTCAAGTTTCGGTACATCTTCGTACTCCTAGGGTGAATGGTGTACCTAGACTGATGCGCTTCATCCAACAACCTCTACTTGGCCTCCTCATGCTAGAGCACATACAAACGCATATCATACCTCAGCTTTCCATATGCCCCAACAGAGAAATGAGGCTCTCCACCATCCTCCAACTTCTCAAACATAGCTTGAACAAAGGGATCCAGCTGCTGACAGGTGACAATAAACTCCAACAACTTAGGGTGAACAGACAAGTTGGCCACCCAAGCACCAACAGGGGAGGAAATGGTGAGAAAGGAAAGGAGGAGGAGAGAACTGGGGGGGCACGCAAGCTGGGAGGGAGGAAGGTCAGCGTGTGGGTGCGTCCACGGGAGGTCATGGATCGCTGGAGCTTCGTCGAGGCTACACCAGGGTGTGGTGGAGCTCTCTGAAGTTGCGAGGGCCACCGGACTGGTACGCAACCCTCCCTTCATTCCATCCTTTGTTTCCTTGAAAATAATGAGAAAATGCATGTAAAATAGTAGAAAAATAGGGAAATTGATGAGAATGAGTTGAAATGCATGAAAACATAGATATCATGAGCTTAGGATGAAACATTTGTGGGATTAAACGAGATTTGGGATGTAAGCTACAATAGGTTAAACTGAGCTCCTTCCCTTTGAGATTTTCGTATGAATCACATAGTTAATGGATTAAGGCATGGTTTGAGGGGTTTTGAAGTAGACTCGAGGGTCTACACCCCATGAATTACTTGCATTTCATGGTGCACATTTGGGGGGTCTGATGGAGGCTCCCACTTTCGGCGATTTCGTCGATTGAAACAGGGGAGTGCCCTAGTTGCAGGAATTTCGGTATGTTGAATTGAATTCAGTATGCCAAAATCCTGATAGATTAAGCAGGATGCCTGGTTTCGGTAGACTGAAATCATCTGGTTGATCGAATCAATGACTTTTGGTATCCCGAACCAGGGATTTTCGGTATACCGAACCTGGTTTCGGTCTATCGATTTTGCCCTAGCCCTAATATATATATTAATGTGAATATAAATGAAGGATAAATGGTTTTAAGAGTATGTAAAGCATGAGTTAATGATGTTTTCCCTATGTAGAAGGCATAGAGGAATATGGAACCCAAATAAGTGGATTTGGGCTTGGTTTTGGGTTTTAGACCCTATAAATGAATAAAATGGTTGATTGTGTGTTGTTTTGGGCATGAGACCCAATTGTGATTTTTAAAACACATGGTTTTTCAAGAATTGAGTTGGGACCCCTAGTGGAGGGTCAAGTATTGCATGGAGACAGATTCCTACAATGAAAAAAATGAAATGGAAATAGTTTTGGAAAGATAAGCTTAAAGAGTTTTGAAAATGAAACACTAATAATGTGTTAAGGAACCACGGGGGTTGGTGTCGACAACGTGGTAGGAGTATGAGGCTCCAATGAAACCAGTTGCTAGACACGACTATGGTTGTCGAGCTTGAGACAGTGTAGGCTAAGCCTGGGTTGTTGAACCTAGTTGTTCGGGTCACCGAGCTCGTGACGGTGTAGGCTGAGCCTAGGTTATTGTACCTAGTTGTTTTGGTCACCGACGGTGTAGGCTGAGCCTGGGTCGTTGTACCTAGTTGTTCGAGTCACCGATGGGGCGTCAGACAAAGACATATCCCCGTGCATATAGAAGCCAGTTGGCCAAGGCGGTGGCATCCCACACGGGGAATTTCACGGTGGCAGTGCAACGAGGTAGGGGAAAGGATGTCCTCGCCTACTACTTGTGTGCCTGGTTACCCTTGATCAAGGTAACATTAGTAAAGAAAAGTGAAAATGAATAAGAAAAGAATGTGATTTCCAAGAAATGTTGTTTGTCTGGGAATGGACTAATGAACAGTCCTAAAATCCTAGAATAAAATAAGAATTTTGTTTTAACCAGTTACCAATCAGTATTTATGATTTTGGTTTTATGCCGAGAGGCATTGTATCTTAGGCTGGATTTGGTCAGAAATATGAGTTTTGAAAGTGATTTTGGTTTTGGGAAGAAATACCAAGTATTGAAAAAGGGCATGTTTTGGAAAGTGAATTCCCAAATGTTTTGAAAAGAAAAGGAGATGATGTTTTAAAAGGAAAAATGGATTTTTAAAAGAAAACCAAACTTTGAAAATTTAAAAATTGAGTTTTATGGTTTTTCAGAGATTTTGTGGTTTGACTATTTGGGGCACATACTAGGTGACTTAGATGTCACTCACGCGTGCTGGTTTGGTTTTCAGGTGCAGTTGGGTGCTGTCGAGTTCCGATGCCGGAGTCGGAAATTCTAGCCGCACATTGTTTCCTAGAGGTGAGCCTTAGTTATAGTTATTTAATTTTACTATAATTAGTGAAATTTTGCTTATGATACTATGATTTAGGTAACGTGATCGAGTTCGAGGCATTACACATGAGCGGGAAAATACTTGTCATAGAAGGTTGCCTTGAAATACTTTCACTGGATGCTAACAGTGACTGAGTTCGGGAATTTCAGCAACCTCACAGACTTCCACCACCTATCTTCCTCACCATCCAGTAGGTAGGTCTCCAACTACACCTAATGCTCCTCCAGGCACGCCATGCTCTCCAGCCTCTTCATCACCTTCTCCAGCCAGGCGTTGCTCTCCTTAACAATGACCTTGCCCTTGAACGACGGCGGACGTAGCTTTGTGAACTAGTACAGCCATGGGTCGCCCGACGGCTCACTAGCACTACTCTTGCTGAACGCGTGAGAGATCCCATGTGCCAAACTCCTCAGTTCCGCACGAACCGCCTTCCATCCTCCTACGTCCTATCGGGGCTCGGTCTCCTAGACAGGGGCCTTGCCCTTACGACCACGAGGAGGTATCCTGCCAGAAAAAAGCAAAGTACCTGCACCACAGACAAAACAACAACCAGAAAACCATTGCAAAAAAAATCAAGCGTAGACTCTACCATGCATGCAAAACCTATGGAGTCTCTAGATTGAACACCCTAGGTGTAGTGCAACCTAGTAAACCTAGAGCTCTGATACGAAAACTGTAACGCCCCACATTTTCCACAATAATTTAAAACAAATTAAATTACAGGAAAATTAAAGCTAAACAGAAGATATTAAATTACCAAAAAACTGTGTGTGCGGCTAGGAGACTCCAAACTATATGCACAAAAGTCACCTAGTACGTCCCTCACGAAAACCATGGAAAGCAAATCATAATTATTTTTCTTTTAAAATTCATTTCGCAAACCGTTTTCTCAAAATCTCATAAACTAGCGCACACTGGCCAAAACCACAATCAGAGCTTTACTAGCCCAAAATCACAAGCAAAGGCCCTCAATGGCCAAAACCACACATAGTCAGTCGAGAAGCCCAGTGCCAGGCAACCTAACTCTAGCCACAAGTAGTCCGCCGAGGAGCAACCACGGTGTTCTGCACTGCCACAGTGTGCCACCCTATGCAATAGTCAACCACCATCCCACGATTCTCCCTCTCTAGAGAACCCTCACAAAGCCAACCCTCCTTGGGAATGCTGTCCTATATCTTAAGACGCTACCAGCTATGGGGCACGTGTCTCACCTGCACTAGCCACCACAGGGTCCATCTCCTCACGGTGTCCTCCACACACGGTGCTCAGGAGGGAGTGTCATACCTCCACACCTGACGATACTCGAGCCTCAGTGCTCACAGCGACAACAGGAGTATCATACCTCCCCGTCATGCCACATGACACCTTAACCCGCGGACCACAACTCTAGCCTTAAGACGACAATCAAGGAGTCTCATACCTCCAAGACCCGACACCCCTCAGCCTTAGGTATCTCGGCCCCCGACCTCAACTAGGGAGTTGCGCCCGACCACCCAATAATGTCATCACATTCCCTAGTCCCGACGACACGGTCCCACACTGTCTCGGCCCGCACATAGAAAACTAGGAAAACATCTTCCAAAATGGCCAACTATTTCTTTGAAATCCACTTTCAAACCATTTTCATATCTTTGAAAACTCTTCCAAAACCTCGGTAAAGCAGTGCATCAGGAGTCTCAAGAGACCACCACTGAATGCCCACAATCCCACACAAGGGGGAAAATACAGCAATCCAGAAAGCCCTTGGAAAACACATTTTATAAACTTATTTGGGCCCTGATTCGGCATGTTGAAAACAGGTTCAGTATGTCAAAATCTACTGATTTGGCATGCCATTCTGTCTCCGTTATGCCGAAATCCATTGGATCGGTTGACTGGGGTGATTCGACAGGCCAAATCGACCGAAGTACCAAAACTATCAAAAAAACGGCATGCCGAATGGATTTGGTATACCAAAATTCACTGATTCCATATGTCATTTCCACTTCAATATGTCGAATTCCACGAATCCTAGAAAACGGCCCAAAACCCAACAGTCCGAAATCGCCCTAAGTGAGATCTCCGATCGGACCCCCTAAACAAACACCAAAAATCTTGCATAAGACATAAGATGTAGACCCTCGAGTCTACTCCAAATCCACACAAACAAAAACCAAAATCCATTCACCTTGCATTAATATATAAAATCGCAAAGGCAGAAGGGTCGAAATGACCCAAAACACAACCATCGGCATAAATGCCCATAAATCCAGCATAAATTCTCATAAAATCATAATAAATTCTAGGAATGTAAATTTACCTAGATTACATGCATCCCTATTAATTTCTACCATTTCCGTGCTCTCTATTACAAGGATTTGAGATGTGCTCCTGAAACGGACTTCGGCGAAACCTCTAGCCAACTCTAGTGACCACGACGTCCACGGGGCTTCCTTGACCTCGGGGACGCAAATCTGGAGCTTCCCATGCCACCACGAGCCGCTGCACACCGTCGCATGCCTCTGCCAACACGCGAGCACACCGAATAGGGGATAGGTAGGGGAGGAGATGGGGAGAGACGAGAGAGAAGGAGTTAGTGGGGGGGAGAAGAAGGGTGGAGAGTGCGGATGGGCGAGTGAAGGGAGAGGGAGAAGGAAAATGAGGGGAAAGGGAGGCGGTGTGCTTGGGCAGGGAAAAGGTGATGAAGCTAGGGAAGAGGAGGAGAGGAAGGGTGAGTGGGTCGTGCACCTGTCACGCATGGGCTTATAAAGTTATGCAACGTAGTAGTTGGACGCATGCACAACTACACGTCCTACCTACCTGCATTCCGGCACGAGCACACCAAACTCACACCACCAACTTACTCCCACCAACCGGCCCACAATGCGGGCCCCACACAGACCCCACACTTGGGCTCACAATTACAATGGCACAATGCACAGTGCTAACCATGCACAGTGCTAACCATGCACAGGGACACGCAAATAGAAGCCGGCCCACAAGGCCCAAGCCCAAAAGCACAAAACCACACAATGGGTCTTGGAACAGTAACATCCGTCTAGGAATAAAATTCATAAAATAAATTACAAAATAAATTTTACAGGTGTTACAGCCATGATACCACTACGTATAGTCAGTACTTTGGGTCTTCGGTACTCAAAATAAGCGAAATGTCATGCCTCCAAGTCCAACCAGTACCTCAACCCATAGACCTCAACCTCGGCCTCGTGAGTGACAATTAAGGAGTATCATACCTCTAAGATCCGATGAACACTTGCCTTAGCCTCTTGGTCTCACCATAAGCAAAAATCTATGGAAAATCCTTTCTAAATTCTTCGCAAAACTATGCATTTCTTTTTCCAAAACATCTTTGGAAAACGGTTTCAAAAACATTTTAAAAACATCATTGAAAACCATGCAAAACACTGTACAAGGAAGCCATGCAAAAAACTACAGACCTCAAACTATCTTTTCCAAATCCTTTGAAAACTACTTTTCAAAGCATGCCTGAGTTTCCAAAACCTTTTCAAAACCATACACTTTCTTTTAAAAACCCTTTTCCAAGATCATCTTGAGAACCATTAAGGCAACACCACAAAATACCATAAAATACTGCCTTGAAGTCCTACTTGACTTACATGTTGCAAGACTAGATACCAATGCAATCTACACCTGAACAATGCTATTGAATACCTAATTTAGTGTATCACAGTAAACCATGCCTAAATCCCCAGTCCTAGGGTTGATTATCAACCTAATGTCCACTCTACACTATTAAAGGAAAAAGCTTAGTATTTCTAAGTTCTATAGTTTATTATTCTACCCATAGCCTAAGAGAATCTTAGTAACTTGTTTTTAATCAATTCCTAAGTCATGTGCAATGATTATCCTAAGCATTCATATTCTAGGATCACCTACAAGGTACAGGCACTGGCTAACAACACCAGTCCATTAAAATTCTAGGCCCAAATCTCACTGAAAGTGGGCCTAATTGGGCCGACAACCTGCCCCAACCCACACAATTGGCACGTGTGACCTACCCGTGCACCCCACATGCGGTCTGACCCAAACACACAGCCTACAAGCACAAGCTAGAGCACCCAACACCAATACCGTCATTCAACGTCGGCCACCACCTTCACAAGGCACCAAAACTCACAAACTCATATACCAAATAGAAGGTCTCGACAAGCCCTACAATTTGGTAGAGTCACAAAGATCCAATGGTCGGATCTCAAGAAATCACCAACGAACCAATTAATTGAATAGTATAAACCAAGATTAAATTTTTGAGATTAAAAATCATATAAGCAACCAAAAATCACGAAACTTATACTAATTGAAGAACACATCAATTGCTATAGCCTGAAACAAGAACCACAAGAATTTATTGCCTATGGCTTGAGAAATCACTAAGAGAAGCTCACAAGCACTATTCACCTAAACTCATAGAGCCTCCGATAAAAAGACAATAAAATCTCCTAAAATCTCCAAAAATTCTCTAGGAATCAAAGGCACTATCCACACACATCCAATTCACACTAACATGACCCTAGGAATCAAATTGAACAAACCAAGAATTTCCTACAGGGTGATTATCTTTTTCTCTTTCTTCCTACTTTTTCTTCCTCTGCTTTTTCCTTTCTTTTCTGCTTCTCTCCTTCTTTCTTTAGCACGGGCCAACCACTCTCCTTTTCTCTCTTCCTCAACTTTTTCGTCTTCTTTCGCCCCTTTCTTTCTTTCTTTCTTCTCTTCTCTTTGGTTCCCAGTCTCTCTCTCTTGAGCTCTCTTCTTCTCCACATCTCCCTTCTTCTCTCCTTTTAATGCCCCGAGCATGCAAGCCATACCCCTCTCTACTACTAGGGCGGCTCATGTTTGAATTTTTCGCAAAACTTTTGAGCAAAGGTCCTTGTAGAGGAGAGAAATATCATGGACGCCTAAAACTTAAAATAACTCACAACTTAGAATTATGGCAGCACGGCAACAAGCACTAACCCCTCCCTAAGCCTCACACAAGGGTCCATGCCATATCTCAAACTTAGTATATCCGATACGACGTCTGAAATTTGGTTACCACGTCGGATCCACAAAAGTGCAACTTAAGTTATGAGCACAAAATACTAAAATTCCCGTGCACCTAGCCTATGGTATCCATCCATGGTACCAGTACACGACACTAGTACTCGGGTGACCCTGAAATCCAAACTAATTAACTGATTAAAATGGCATCTTGGGTCTAGGTCTTTACATGATAGCTCAAGGTTGCAATGTTGTAAAAAGATTGGTACGAAAGACAACCTAACTGACATGATGACAAAGTCATTACCAATTACCAAGTTCGATCTTTGTTCGAACTTGATTGAATTTTGCATCACTTGATAAAACTATATTGAAGAAATGGGGAGAGCTAATCTTATGTTTCATGAGATTTTGAGTCAAAGTGGAGTTTATTACACTTATGTATTTTCTAAAATTAAAGTCAAAGTGAAGATTTGTTAAGTATGCATTGAATTCTAAGTTCTAATGCACCCATTTTACCTACATGGCTTTTGGAGATGTTCCTTTTATGTTTGACTTTAAATTTGAATCTAAGACAATAAGATTGTTTCTCCTATATTGTCCTTCTAGGTTTTAACTTTAAAATTGAATCTAAAGTTTGTCTTTAGGTTCGTGAAAGGATAGGTTTCTCATATATATATGAGCCATATGCATCAAAGTAAAATAGACTTGAGTAAGAGATTAGGGAGACTAGTGCGAGAATTGTGTCGTAGTTATCTTTCTTAGGTGTATTGAGTTTCTAAGGTTTGCTTCTTCATCTTGGACGATTTCGATTTTTCCTTATAATCTTTTGACTATTGTGATCTCTCTTCTCCTTTACTTGTGGACATTGGCTATTGTCAAACTACATAAATCCTTTTGTCCTTAAAATATTTATTTTCTCATTTATCTTCTTTGTGTGCGCATGTATTCCCAAATAGAAACAATGATATGTTACTGATTCATTTGCTTCCTGCAGCATGAGCATAAATGCGTGGGAGATGATGATTCCTCTAGCGTTCTTTGCAGGGACTGGGTAATTAATACGACTGAACACATACAATTTCCATACATATTATAATTTATGTTGCATTTATTATGTTCAATAGTAGTTGTGTTGTGACAGGGTTCGAGTTGCTAATGAGCTGGGGGCTGGTAACGGGAATGCAGCAAAATTTGCAACCAAAGTCTCAGTGGTGACTTCTGTGGTGATTGGCATTTTCTTCTGGTCTCTGATAATGGTTTTCCATGATAAATATGCTCTAATCTTTACCACTAGTCCTATTGTGCTTGATGCTGTTGACAATCTCACCCTACTTCTTGCATTTGCTATTCTTCTCAACAGTGTGCAACCTATCTTGTCAGGTACACAATTATATTTCTTTACCTTATTCTTCAAATTAAATGCACTTGAGAGATAAACCTTGCCAATGTTTGGAGATTTGTAGGAGTGGCAGTTGGTTCTGGATGGCAAGCATTGGTGGCATATGTGAACATCGGAATTTATTACTTAATTGGAATTCCAATCGGACTAGTGTTAGGTTGGGTATTCAACCTTGGAGTAAAGGTATATTTTCCTGCATTCCCTTGAAAACTTTTATGTAGGATATAATATTTTCCATTGCCACCTTTATAGCAATATTATATGGATTTGTATAGGGTATATGGGCTGGAATGTTGGGTGGAACTGCAGTTCAGACGATGATACTAACCTATATAACAATCCGATGTGATTGGGATAAGGAGGTGAGAAACAGGGGCATAAAATATCCATTCATCAGACATTCATTTATTGATGATGATAATGATAATGATGATAACTTTCTTTTTGCAGGCACTAAAGGCCAAGAAACGCATGGATAAGTGGGATGAGCCCAATCAAAGCTCCAATTAAGGACAAAGTAATGGAGATCATTTACCACAGATTGACAGTCAAAATAAGATGAGAAAAGTGTTGGACAAATTTGATTTTGAGTTTTTTATCCATCACTTTGTAATCTAATGGGAGTACGCCGTATTATCGATTTGTAGGCTACAGACAACCATTAGGTGATGAAATATAAAATTATCATATTAAAGTACACAATTGATAGAGAATTGCAAACACTCAGATTCACAATAGAATTTGCCGCTCTTCAGCAATGTAATGTATACTTTTGCGAACACGGTTGTCTCATGTGACAACAACAAAATCATAATCATGCAAATCCACAATACTATAATATATTATTACAAATAAGTATAAAATCTTTTAAATATGTTTTTCAAAATCATTTTCTCTTTCCAAACCAAAATTACATGTATATTTGAAAATTCTTCATGCACATTTGAAATGATTACTATTAGGTTAATTGAGTCCAACATGATCACAAATCCACACAAACTACACTCTCACACACAGTCATAGACCTACCATGTTACTCAAACCCGAGCTATCAACACTAGCCACAAGTAGCTGACATGGGACATTGCACAGCCATAGATAAGCCACCCTATGTAGGAGTCCCCCTATCCTAGGTTCATACTCTAATTACCCTTATCCTATCTATACAAGGACACAAACACAAGGTTTGCCCTCTCGACATCCATGGAACTATTGCATCCAACCACCTAGAGGACCTTTTCACCTCCTAGTCATTTCAAAAACAACCTCGAAAACACCCTTAAAACACCAACAACAACCACTACTATGTTGGAAACTACCCAGACGCGTGGTTGGGACATGTAGCCCAAACAGACGACACAAGGCTATAGTCCTACGCAGCAAAAAGCCAAGCATTAATTCACCCCAAAATCAAACCAAAACCTACTCAAAACATCCATAATCCCATGCAACATAATAGGAAATATAAACCACAACAATATGCCAAAATAATTTATCAGAAGAGACCACATAAAACATGCTATATATAACTCCAAAAACCATAAAACATAAAATCCACAAATAAGAATTTTTCACTAAAAAACCCACTATACGCAGCCCTTGGCTGCCACAAGCTAGATTCCCAGCTTTGAATTCCAAAAGCACCGAATTCCTACATGAAATCTCATGGTAGAATCACAACAACCATGCACAGAATTAAATAAATGAAGAGATGTTGGTGTAGAATGTGTACCTTCCACTAATGCCCAACTCTCGTGCCCACACAGCAATCGCAATCCATGCCCATGGTGGCTAAACTCCACATCCAAAGTAGTAGCTCTGACTAAACTTCGACAACAGTAGTAATAGCAGTGATAATCCTGTACTACTCCCACAGTGGCTCGTAAAAAATCTAGCAGCCACAACACTCAACCTCGATGAGCACCACTCACAAAGCTTGAACTGCAACTCGTAGCAGTGGTGACGTCACCTTTGGCAAGGTAGAGGCAACCCAATGATAGGAGCAGCACCCGACGACCCCTGCGACAATAGGAGCAATTGCTCGACTCCATGCAGCACAACAGTAGCACACCATAATGGTAGCTTTGTAGCAACAACTAGATCCTCATCGATGGCAACTAGCCTACAACAGGTCTCCCCTGGAAATGCATCCGCACCAAGCCTGATCGCCCAATAGTGCTAACCCCATGAGCACCCTCTTGAGTTTCTCGTCTAGTCGCCCTCCAGCTAGAGGTTTATGAATGGATTTTTATGCCTAATCAAAGTGTTTTGGCATAATGTTTAGAAATAATTTTATAGAGATTTACAAGAGACATCTTAGAAGAAAAGAACATGTTTTACAGAAAGGATCCCCATAAAGGAAAAGATTTAAAACAAAGATTTTCAAAGACAAGATGCATATTTTCAGAATAAGATTTCTAAAGTTGGCCTTGGTTAGTGAGACTCGGTGCCAAGAGAAAGGTGTTGAATGGGCCAGATAAGATAACTCGTGAGCTCAAACACCAAGAAAGAAAGGGACATTGGAAAACGCTTCATCGTGGCAGTATAGGAGGTTGAGGTTGGTGCCTCTCCCTTCGTTTGTGGCCAGATCACCCCTAAGCAAGGTGACACCAATAAAGAAAAGTGTTTTTAGATTGGAGATTCAAAATTTTATTTAAGCTAGAATTGAGTTGTGTTTTGGCTTCTGTGTTTTAGCCAAATTCTAGTTGAGACCATATCAGAGTTTTAGGGCTAGTTTAGCCAAGATTTGTGTTTAGTCAAATTCAAGATTTTGTTTTAAGCTGGAGTCTAGTCCCAGAGATGTTTTCCAAAAATGCATTAGATTAGTACATGAGATTTAGAACAGAAAGAAAGATTTTAAAAGAGCATGATTTATTACGTATTCCTCAAAAAAGGTTTCCAGAATTTAAATGAGAGATTCATTCAGAATTTTGGTTCTAGAGGGAACCCAACTTAGAAGTTTTTCAGAAGAGTTTAAACAATCTTTGGAAAACTTAGAATTTAGTTATAGATGTTTTCCGTTGTGTTTTTTGTGTGGACATGTACTAGGTGACTTAGAAGTCACTCACATGTGTTTTACCTTGTTTTGTTTTCAGGTGCTTTTGGAGTGTAGTCTAGTCCAATGTTCATAGACAGAGCCACTAGCCGCACACACAGGTTCTAAGTAGTTTATAATTAAATTTCTTTTTAAGTGCATTAATCCTAATATAGTAGCTTAGATTTCGTAACGCCCGGTTGAGGGGTGTTACAGAGTGATATTAGAGCACTAGGATGTACTAAGCTTACCGGCTTTGTGACACTTGGACCTGATTATCCATTTTTAAATGTAAACCATGAAATTAATTGAGATATTTGAATATGGTTTATTAATGGATAATTTGATATACTAGTAGTGTTGTGGGTCTCTCTCTCCATGTGTGGTTGGAAGTTGGTCCCTGTTTGTGTGGCTTAGTATCTGTGCATGTGTGTGTGGGACCCAGAATTGACCTTGGTCATCCTAGGCATAGGGCTCCTTGAGGGGTGTGCCTGTCTCCTTCCTCTCCTTTCTTCTTTTCCTCCACCACCCGTGTCTCAATAGACAACCCCATGCTCATTCCGTCTCCTCCACTATCAACTCAGGTGGAGGGTGGTCAGTGGGATTCGCAAAGGTGGTCAGAGTAGAGAAGTGTAGGAGGGCTGGAGGGGATGGCATTGAGGGCACGACCAGGGCCAAAGCAACTGCAAGCAATGGCTAGCGTGAGAGAGAGATATATATATATATAGAAGTGGAGTTGGTGCACCGTGTGGTGGTGAAGGTCGCTAGAGTGCCAATCCAGGTACGCGACCCTCCTTCCTTCCTTCTTTCCTTCGTTTTGGGAAAATAGAATTAATGCATGAAAATAATGTAAAATGCATGGTAAATCATGGAAAAAATGGTAGGAATGAAAAGGATGATGTGAATGACTTGAATGAGTAGAGATCATGCTAGGTTCTGTGATTTTCGTAGTTTTTTGGTATGAAATTGAATGCATGCTATAGTATTACGAAATGAACTTCATGTGTTTAAGATTTTATTGTGGGAAGCATGCCTAATGGATTGGTGAATGGTTTGAGAAGCTTGGAAGTAGACTTTGAGGTCTACATCCCATGTTTTATTCATGATTTATGTGCTATGTTTGTTGGGTCCACTAGAGGTCCCAATTCCGGTGAAAATATGGTTAGGGCTCAGGAGACGAATACTGGAAATGGGCATTTCAGTATGCCAATTTGGATTCAGCATGTCGTTTTGCTGTTAGTATTTGACTAGAGACGTGAAATTGGTAGATCAGAAATGCCTAGTCTTCCGTTTCAGGGGATTTCAATCGACCGAAATGTCTCGATCGACTGAAACAAGGATTTTTGGATAACTGAATCCCAAATTCGGTCGACCATTCTGAGTGTTTGATGCCCAATTTAGTATACCGATTTGGTTCGGTTTGTCGAACTAGACCCTTGGCCCATATGAAATAATGACTATGAAAAATGGAAATAAATGGTTTTTCATGGATAATGGACATGTATTAATGAAGTTCCCTCATGTAGATGACATCGAAGAATATGAAATTCAAATAAATAAAATTGAATATGGTTTTGGGCTTGAGGCCCCAAAAATGAAAGAAATTGATAAATGTGTGGTTTGATGTGATTCTTGGGCATGAGACCCAATAATAAATATGAATTTGTATGATGTTGAGTCTGAGACCCAATGGAGGACATGATTGGCTTGGGAATGATTCCCTGCAAAGAAACAACAATGAGTAATGACTTTGAAAAGAAAACCGAAGAGTTTAAAAAAAAGAAAATAATAATATGTTTTGAAGCCATGAGGGACTAGTGTCAACAATGTTGTGGAGTTTGAGACCCCAATGAAACCAATTGTCTGATACAACCGTGGTTGCCAATGTGGGACCACGAGGGGTTGGCGTTGGCACATTAGTATGGGTCCAATTGTTAGATACGACCGCGGTTTTCGAGTTTTGAGACGGTGTAGGCTGAGCCTAGGTGTATGAACCTAAGTGTTCGGGTCACTGGTGGGACGTCAGAAAAAGACATATCCCCGTACATATGAAATGAAATTGAGGCCTATTGGCTAGAGCAGTGTCCGCCTGCACGAGGAACTTCACTGCGGCAGTGTAGGGAGGTAGGGGAAATGGTGTCCTCACCTACTATTTAGGTGCCTACTTATCTCTGATCAAGGTAACACTAATAGGAAAAGTGGAAATAAGATGTGTGGTTTAGCTAGAGTTAGACTTGTATCTTTTCTTCAGATTCTAGTAAAGAATAAGCGTAATGTTTTAACCAGTTGCCAGCTAATGTATATGGTTTTGTTTTGAGCCCTGTGAGACCCTATGTTTTAGGCTAGATCTAGTCGAGAATGTTGATTTCTCAGAATGCATAAAAAGGGTTTTAGAGATGCATAATTTGAAAAAAAAAAGAAAAGAAATGTGAGTTTCTAAAACGGACATGGTTTTGATAGAGATTCCAAATGTTTTAAAAAAAAAGAGATGATGTTTTGAAATGGATTTTCAAAACCACTTTTTGTAACAGTCTAGGCTTGTGTTTTCTCGCTATTTTGCCATGGTTTTCCATGTGGGGCGCATACTTGGTGACTTGGATGTCACTCACGTGTGTTTTGTTGTAACGCCCCTCATTTTCCACAATAATTTAAAACAAATTAAATTACAGGAAAATTAAAGCCAAACATTAAATATCTAACTACCAGGAATCTGTGTGTGCAGCTAGGAGACTCCAGACTATATGCATTACGCTAAACCTCTGTATGCTTGCACCTGGAAACCAAAAACACGAGGAAAAATGTTTGAGTGATAAAAGTCACCTAGTACGCACCCCAAGGAAAACCACGAAAACAAAACTATAATCAATTTTCCTTTTAAATTCATTTCACAAACTATTTCCTAAAAACCTCACAAAATAGGCCCACACCAACCAAAACCACAATCGGGGCTCTACTAGCCTAAAGCCACAAGAAAAGGCCCTCAATGGCCAAAACCACACATAGTGAGTCTCGAAGCCCGGCACCGGCCAACCTAACTCTGGCTACACGCAGTCTGTTGAGGAGCGACCACAGCGTTCTGCACTGCCATGGTGACAGTCACGTTGTGTAGGAGCGTTCACCATCCCGTGATTCTCCCTCTCTGAAGAACCCTCAAAAGCCAACCCCTCTCTGGGAAGGTTGTCCTGTCTCTCAGAACGCTACCAGCTACAGGGCATGTGTCCCACCCGCACTGGTCATCACAGGGTCTGCCTCCTCAAGGCGTCCTCCACACACAGTGCTCAAGAGGGACTGTCATACCTCTACACTCGACGACACCCGAGCCTCAGTTCTCACAACGACAGTAGGAGTATCATACCTCCCCATCATGCCATAAGACACGTCAACCCGTGAACCACAACCCTAGCCTTGAGACAACAATCAAGGAGTCTCATACCTCCAGGACAAGATGCCCCTCAGCCTTAGGTATCTTGGCCCTTGACCTCAACCAAGGAGTCACGCCCGACCACCCGAGAATGTCGTCACATTCACTAGTTCCGACAACACGATCTCACACTGTCTCGGCCTGCACACAGAAAACCAGGAAAACATTTTCCAAAATAGGCCAACTAATTCTTTGAAATCCATTTTCTAAAACCATTTTCATATCTTTGAAAATTCTTCCAAAACCTTTGCAAAATGATGCATCAAGGGTCCCAGGAGACCACCACTGACGGCCCACAGTCCCTCTCAATGGGACAAAACACAGCAATCCAAAAAGCCCTCGGGACACACATTTTATAAACACATTTGGGCCTAGATTTGGCATGCCGAAAAATAGGTCCGGTATGCTGAAAATCCTAGGTTCGGTAGACTGATCTGGATCGGTCGACTGAATCAGATCAACGATCAACACTCAGGCCAAATTCGGTATACCGAAAACTGGTTCGGTCGACCAAAATCTCCTGATTCGGGCAACCCGTCCAAAATCGAACAATCGAATTTCGACCAAATGACCTAATCTAACAGAAAAATAGCATACCGAAATGGTTCAGTATGCCAAATTCTGCGAAAAATAGAAAACGACCCAAACCCTACAGTCTGAAATCACCTCAACTGGGACCTCCAATCGGATCCTCTAAATAAATACCAAAAATCTTGCATAAAACATAAGATGTAGACCCTTGGATCTACTCCAAATCCCAACAAATAAAACTAAAATCCATTCACCATGCATCAAGATATAAAATCACAAAGGCAAAAGGATGAAAACGACCCAAAACACACCAACTACCATAAATATCCATAAATGCCACTAAATTCTCAAAAATTCTAAAACATTAAATTTAGCCTAGATTACATGCATCCTAGGCATTTCTACCATTTTATAGGATTTCTACACATTAAATTGGGGATACATACTTGAAACGACTTCTGGCGATCTTCGGCCGAGCGAACTTTGACGCAACCACGACCATGGGAACACTCCATGCAAGCTCCACACATCACCACGAGCCACCACACACTGTCGCCGGCCCATGAGCACACTGAGCATGGAGGAGGTCGCGGGGAGGAGAGAAATAGGGGAGGGAGAGTGAGAGAGAAAGAAAGAGAGAAAAAGAGAGAGATGAGGGGAGAGGGGAGGTGAGTGGTGGGAGAAGAAGAGGAAGGAGGTGTGCTCAGGACGGAGAGAAGTGCAGGCAAAAGAGGAGGCTTGGGTCTTGCATGGCAGAGGCTCCTGGCTTAAAAAGCCACGTAGAAGGAGTAGGTGGTCGTGTGCATGCAACCAGTTAGCCACGTGCACACCAACACTCCTTTAACTACTAGCCTTGCCAACCACCGCACGCACCCAACCACCCACCACAACCACAACGCCAACTACCAGCCCACGAACGTGGGCCCCACGCAGACCCCACACTTGGGCCCCACATGCACAATGGCAACCACACATATGGACATGCAATTAGAAGCCGGCCCACGAGGCCCTTGCCAAAAGCACAAAACTACACAACAGGCCTCGGAACAGTAACACCCGTCTAGGAGCAAAATTCATTAAAATGTAAATAATTACAAAAAAGAATTTTATGGGTGTGACATTTGTTTGGTTTTAGGTGCAGGTGGTGTAGTCCAGTTCCAGGAGGTGAGCCTTAGTTAATTGCAGTTGTTTAAATAATACTGTAATTATTGTTATTACTTGTAATACTATGATTTAGGTAGCGTAGCTGGGTGTAGGGCATTACAGAGTGGTATCAGAGCTAAGGTTACACCTAGTGTACCGGCTTGGTGATGTCTGATCTAGTGGCTCCATGGGACTGCATAGTAGAGAATCTTGCACCTAATTTTGGTTGTTGTTTTCTCCTGTTTTGCTAGCAGGAAGATGTCTCATCGATGCCGTAGCTGTAGTAAGGCCCCAGTGCCTGACTCTGAGGTGGGAAAAGGCAGTGCTTGGAGGAGTATGTAATGAGAGTTTGGTGAGATGATGTGGGGTTTTGTCCAGTCCTTCGACAGTAATAGCAGGGATGAGGCGAAAGGAGACTCATAGGTCAAGCAGTTCTGCTAGCTAGGCGTGTCGACTCTAGATGGGCACAGCACACTCGAGAAGTGTGAGGCTTCGTTCTTGGAGGTAGAGAAGATCCTTAAGGGGATCGAGTGTCCAGCTAAGAAGTGGGTTCAGATTGCAATATTTCAGCTTAAGGGTGCTGCAGATCAGTGGTGGAAGGCCACGCACCACACCAAGTTTCTGAATATGGACTTGCTGATAATCTCTTGGGAGGAGTTCTGAGAGGTGTTCTATGAGAGGTTCTTCCCTGAGCATGAAAGGGATAAGCTGAACATAGAATTCCAAAACCTGAAGCAGGGAAGCTTAACTGTGGCTGAGTATGAGTCGTCCTTCCTTCGACTAGAGTAGTTCTCTTAGGCTGTGGTTTCCGAGAAGAACAGAGCCAAGAATTTTGTGGAACGGCTTAATCTAGCACTGAGATCCAGAGTCATTGGCTTCCGATGTCAGACCTTGAAAGATGCTATTGAACTTGCGAGTCGCTATGAGGATGATCGTTGGTTATTCTAGGAGGAATACCCTAAGAAGGATAAGGGGAGGAAGTCTGTCTCTCAACCTTCAGTCTCTCGACCTTTAGTCTCTCGACCCTCTATTTCTCGACCTTTGATCATTGGAGCACCGATTTCCGAGAGTTCTGGTAGCTCTGGGAAGAAGTGGAAGGAGAGGTTGGCATCTGGTAGAGAAGAAAGTTTTGGTTTTAGCCATGCGGGATCTAACAACGGCCCAAAGGCAAGACCATGCCACGTCTATTGTAAGAAAGGGCACATAGCAGTGCAGTGTTGACACAGGCAAAGAAGTTTAGACAGTGTAGTGTGCTAAAACTGTGGGAAGCCCGGACACTATTAGAAGGACTGTCCCAATCCGTCGAAGCCAGCGAGAGATGCGCCTCGCCAACCTACTAAGGGAAGAGTGTTCTCCATTGTTGCTCCAGATGCTGGTCCATCAGGAGATGTTATGGAAGATGAGATTAGTATGGCCATAAGATGTTAAATTCTATTCTATAATAATGAATCCTATATGTAATCGACACTATCTTTTGTTATTATTATGATTATGGTTATGATGTGTTGATGTTAGGATCATTTTTTACGGCTGACCGGATGGCCCAAGTCCTTTTCGACTCTACGAGTTCAATTTATTTTGTCTTCGAGTCATTTGCTGCTGTGATCGGTACCATGCTAGCTAGATTAGCATTCGACCTGGATTTAGTCACTCCATTGGGTGAGTACAGTCTAGCATGGAGGTATATGAGACCAGTTGATGTTCCACTAGGGGACAAGAATTTTCAGGCCAGTTTGATCTTGATGGACATGCAAGATTATGATGCCATCTTGGGGATGGATTGGCTTGCACAACATTCAACCATGATTGATTGTGTGAAGAGAAGAGTTTTGGCAGAGTGTCCAGGCCAAGGCGAGTGTGTGGTGCAAGGCACCAGATCGTGGGAGCCTAGAAAGCTGATATCTGCTATCAAAGCCTACCATCATCTGGCAAGAGGCAATGTGGGCTATTTGGCCTGTGTGACTGTTTCTACTTCACCTGTGATTGGGATTGAGGATTTGCTAATGGTGCATGAATATCTTGATGTTTTCCCAGAGGAATTGCCTAGTATGCCACCGCATAGGGAAGTGGAGTTTATGATTGATCTTGTACCAGGATCAGGTCCTATTTCAAAGGATTCATACAAGATGGCACCCACTGAATTGATGGAGCTCCAGAATCAGTTGTAGGAACTGATGGACAAGGGATTCATTCATCCCAGTGTTTCACCTTTGGGAGCATCGGTACCGTTCGTTAAGAAGAAAGATAGTTCACTTCAGCTCTGCATAGACTACCAAATGTTAAACCAGATCACTGTCAGGAACAAGTATCCACTACCTAGGATTGATGATTTGATCAATCAGTAACAGGGAGCATCGGTGTTTTCCAAGATAGATTTGAGATCCAGATATCATCAATTGTGGATCAGTGAGCCAGATGTACAGAAGACAACCTTTCACACCCGTTATGGATATTACGAGTTTTTGGTTATGCCATTCGACTTGACAAATGCTCCGATTGCCTTCATGGACCTGATGAATAAGGTGTTTAGGCCCTATTTGGACTAGTTCTTGGTCATCTTTATGGACGACGTCCTAGTAATTCTCTAGATGTTCAGACCAATCAAAGGCATTTGAGGATCGTACTGGAGACACTGAGACAGCATCAACTCTATGCCAAGTTCTCCAAGAGTGAGTTTTGGCTGGGGGAGATGTCCTTCCTTGGTCATATCATCTCAGGAGAAGGCATCAAGGTAGATCCATTCAAGGTGGATGCTGTGAATAGTTGGGATAGACCGAAGACAGTAACTGAAATCAGAAGTTTCCTCGGCCTGGTAGGATATTATAGGAGATTTATCTAGGATTTCTCCAAGATTGCTACACCATTGACCAGACTAACCAGAAAGGAAGTGCACTTTGCTTGGGATTGGCAGTGCGAGAAGATCTTCAATGAGTTGAAGGTTTGTCTAGTGTCAACCTTAATTTTAACCTTGACTTTTGAGAGTAGTGGTTTCACAGTCTACAGTGATGCTTGTGGGACTAGTTTGGAGTGTGTGTTGATGCAGCATGGTCAAGTGTTGGCGTATGCCTCGTGTCAATTAAAAGATCATGAGAAGAACTATCCCACCCAAGATTTGGAAATGGTAGCTATCGTGTTTGTCTTAAAGATTTGGAGGCATTATTTGTATGGCAAGTAGTTTGAAGTGTATATAGATCACAAGAGTATGAAGTACATCTTCACTCAGAAGGATCTGAACCTAAGACAAAGGCACTGAGTGGAGTACATCAAGGATTATGACTTCATCTTGTCATACTACACAGGGAAAGCAAATGTGGTTGCAAATGCTTTGAGCAAACACACTCATGCTGTGGCTAGCTCGATGATTCATGAATGGAAATTATTAGAGGGGCTAGTAGAGTACAGTCCTCAGAGACAGTCTCAAGGAGCTGCCAGAGTTGTGTTGACAAATTTGTCTATTTGCTTGAGGATAATCGAGGTGATTGTCGCCGCTCGGCAGTATGATTCCTTTGTGTCAGAAATCTGGAGGAAGTTGGAAGCTGGGAATGCCCTGCACTTTTCAGTTGGGGTAGACAGTGCATTGAGGTACGACCTGAGGTTGCACTTGCCTTAAGTGGAGGAAATCAAGAGCAGTCTGCTTGATGATACTCACCGCTCCAGATATACTATTCATCCAGGGAGCACCAAGATGTATAAGGACCTGAAAAAGAATTTCTAGTGGCATGGAATGAAGGGGGAAATTGTTGAGTATGCGGCAAAGTGTGCAACCTACCAGATGATAAAGATAGAGCACTAGAACCCTATAAGGACTTTACAAACACTGGGCATTCTAGTGTGGAATTGGGAAAATGTGTCAATGGATTTTGTGACAGGTTTACCAAGGACTAGAAGAAAGAATCATACAGTTTAGGTGATTGTGGATTGCCTTACGAAATCGACACATTTCTTGCCAATGAGGGTGAACCTTTCATTGACAAAGCTGGCAGAGTTGTATGTTGTAGAGATTATGAGACTATATGACATTCCAGTGTCTATTGTGTCTGACAGAGACATGAGGTTTACATCGAGGTTTTAGGGAGTATTATAGGAGGTTTTTGGTACAGTACTGAATTTTAGTACCGCCTTTCACCCCCAAATAGATGGTCTGACATGGTGGACCATCTAGACACTAGAGGACATGTTGAGGGCCTGCACCTTGGACTTTGGTGGTAGTTGGGAGGATTATCTACCTCTAATTGAGTTTGCATATAATAACAGTTACCACACCAGTATTGGTATGGCACTATATGAGGCACTGTTTGGCAGACTCTGCAGGATACCCACTTGCTGGAGTGAGGTGGATGAGAGACAATTGGTTGGGCCCGAGATCATACAGCAGTACGAGAGCAAGGTAGAATTGATTAGGAAGAAGTTGTTGTCTGCCCAGAGTCGGTGGAAGAGTTATACTAATAGGAGGCAATGACCTTTGGAATTCGAGGTAGGAGACTTCGTTTTTCTAAAGGTGTCACCAATCAAAAGAGTGATGTGGTTTGGAAAGAGAGGCAAGATGAGCCTTAGATACTTCGGACCGTAGTAGATTACTAAGAGAGTTGGTGAAGTGGCACATAGATTAAATCTGCCTTCGAAGATGGTCAGTGTACACAGCACCTTCAATGTGTACACAGCCTTAGATAATTCGGACCTCCACCACCCGTGCCTCCATAGATGACCCCGTGCTCATTCTGTCTCCTCCACTGTCAACTCAGGCGAAGGGCGGTCGACGGGATTCACGGAGGTGGTCGGAGTAGAGAAGTTTAAGAGAGCTGGAGGGGATGGCATAGTGGGCACGACCGAGGCCAGAGCAATTGCAAGCAGTGGCTAGCATGAGAGAGAGAGAGAGAGAGATAGGTAGAAGTGGAGTTGGTGCATCGAGAGCCGGAGATGTGCTATGTGGTGCTGGAGGTTGTTGGAGTGCCGATCTAGGTATGCGACCCTCCTTCCTTCCTTCTTTTCCTTTGTTTTGGGAAAATGGAATTAATGCATGAAAATAATGTAAAATGCATGGTAAATCATGGAAAAATGGTAGGAATGAGGAGGATGATGTGAATGACTTGAATGAGTAGAGATCATGCTAGGTTGTATGATTTTCGTAGGTTTTTGGTAGGAAATGGAATGCATGCTACAATGTTACGAAATGAGTTTTTTGTCTTTAAGATTTTGTTGTGGGAAGCATGCTTAATGGATTGGTGAATGGTTTGAGGGGTTTTGAAGTAGACTTAGAGGTCTACACCCCATGTTTTATACATGATTTATGTGGTATGTTTGTTGGATCCGCCGGAGGTCCCAATTCCGACGAAAATATGGTTAGGGCTCAAGGGACAAATTCTGGAAACAGGCATTTCGGTATGCCGATTTGGATTCAGCATGCCATTTGCTATCAGTATTCAACCAAAGACCTGAAATCAGTAGACCGAAAATGCTCGGTCTTCCATTTCAGGGGATTTCAATCAACCATTCTAGGTGTTTGATGCCTAGTTTGGTATATCGATCTGGTTCGGTCTACCGAACCAGACCCCTAGCCTATATGAAATAATGATTATGAAAAATGGAAATAAATGATTTTTCATGGATAATGGGCTTGTATTAATGAAGTTTTCCCCATGTGGATGACATAGAGGAATATGAAATTTAAATAAATAAAATTGAATATGGTTTTGGACTTGAGACCCCAAAAATAAAAGAAAATGATAAATGTGTGGGTTGATGTGATTCTTGGCCATGAGACCCAATAATAAATATGAATACTTGGTTTTCGTAACATGTTGAGTCTGGGACCCAATGAAGGGTCATGATTGGCTTAGGAATGACTCCCGACAAAGAAAAGGCATTGAGTAATGATTTTGAAAAGAAAACCCAAGAGTTAAAAAAAGAAAGAAAATAATAATGTGTTCTAGAGCCATGAGGGGTTGGTATCGATAATGTGGTAGGAGTATGAGACTCCAAAGAAATCAATTGTCAAATATGAGTGTGATTTCTAGTGTGGGACTATGAGGGGTTGGTGTTGGCACATTGGTATGGATCCAATTGTCTTATACAACCATGGTTATCGAGTTTTGAGACTATGTAGGCTGTGTCTAGGTGTATGAACCTAGGTGTTCGGGTCACAAATGGATTGGTCCACATAGCAAAGGGCTGGATTGGTCCGACCACATCGAAGGCCCACATAGCAAAGGGCCAAGGTGCTGACATTGCATGGAGTGCTGAGGCTGGAGCATGGATTTTGTTCGCGTGCAATTGGAAGCTCTTGCATCGTTTGACTTTATCTACATAGTCAGCTTCCATTGTAGGCCAATAGTATCCTCTTTTAATGATCATTTTGGCCATGGCTTAGGAGTTGATGTCCCTCCCACAAGCTCCTTCATGTGTCTCCTTGAGAATTTTGATTGCTTCTAATTCGTCCACACATCGAAGTTCGACGCCAGGTGGTGTCCTCCGAAAAAGTGTGTTGGCTCTAATATAGTACTTGGTAGCCATTCTCCTTAGGACCTCTTTATCTTTGGAGGTAGCAAACCGTGAGAAGGTGCCTTCCTGGATGTAGTTCATGATGTCCTAATACCATTGATTTCCATCATCGACCTCTGCAGTCCCTTAATAATAGACCTCGACGTGTAGTGTGTTCTCTTGGCGTAACTCTTCTAGAAGTTCTTGGACTCATTCGGTAGTTGACTCTACAGTCAGTGAGTTGACCTTCCATACCATGATGCTTTGCCTATCGTCTTCAAGGTGGAAGGGGAATGATGATGTGAGTGAAGCTAGAGAGTCTACCAAGATGTTGTTGCTTCTGAGTGCATGCACGTATGCAACCCTATCAAACTTCTTCAACAAGGCTCGTGTTATGTTGTGATATTCCTAGAGCCTTAGTGAGAGGATTTTGTATTTACTGAGGACTTGCCGAATGACCAAATGTGAGTCTCCTACTACCTTCAGTCTCCTTGCCCCTTGATCGAGAGCTGTTCGTAGCCCCAAGTTGAGAGCTTCATATTCTACTACGTTATTACTTGCCGAGAAGCCTAATTGCACCATGAAAGGGATGGTGACACCTTTTGGAGTGAGGAGCATTGCTTCTATTCCAACACCTTGCAAATTGAGCACTCTGTCAAAGTGGAGAGTCCATTCTATGACTAGCAGGGTGACACTACTAATTGCGAGGATTTCTTCGTCTAGGAAGTCAGTCTCAACTGGTTGGTACTCTGACAAGGGTAGTCCGGCAAGCTGATCCGCGATCACCTGTCCCTTGACTGCCTTTTGAGTGACGAGTTGCAAGTAGAATTCCATTAGGAGCATCTGCCATCTTGCTAATCTTTCAGAGAGTGCGGGCTTCTCAAACATGTACTTAATGGGGTCCATCATGGCTATGTAATAGATTTTGTGTGCTAGGAAGTAATGTTTGCGCTTTTGAGAGGCCAATACTAGCCAGTGTTTCTCGATCTAGGTTTACTTCTTCTCGTATTCGACAAACATCCTGCTTAGGTATTAGACAGCTTTCTCTTTCCTCCCTACTTCATCGTGTTAGGCTAGGACGACACCCACGGAGTTATCAGTGACTACCAGATAGAGTAGAAGTAGCCTCTCAAGTACTAGTGCTACGAGTATTGGAGGGTTGAGGAGGTAGAGCTTCAGGTCATTGAGTACTTCTTGACAAGCCTTATCCCATTTGAATTCCACGCCACCTTTCAATAACTCATAGAAGGGTCAGCATTTCTCTACATGCTGGTAGATGAATCTTCAGATGAACTGTAGCCTTCCTATGAGTCCTCTAAGCTCCTTGACATTTTTTGGAAGTGGCATCTCTATTATAGCTTTAGCCTTTACTGGGTCTATCTCTATTCCCCTCTTGCTTACTATGAATCTGAGTAGCGTTCCGGTGGTAACTCCAAAGGCACACTTATTGGGATTCATTCTGAGGTTGTATTAGTCCTCCCTCTGGAGTACTCTTTCTAGTGCCTTGAAGTGTCCTTCACCAACAGGTAATGCACATAGCACTCCATGTAGTCATGCATCATGTCATGAAATATTGCCATCATGACCCTTTGGTAGGTAGCTCCAGTATTCTTTAGTCTGAATGGCATCACGATGTAATAGTACGTCCCCCATGGGGTTGTGAACGAGGTCTTCTCTTGATCTTCCTTTGCAAGCTTGATTTGGTTGTAGCCGGAGAAGTCGTCTATGAATGAGAGCATTTCATGGCCTGTGATGTTGTCTATGAGGATGTCAATGTGTGACTGGGGGAAATCGTCCTTTGGGCAGGCATTGTTGAGGTCTCGATAGTCAATGCAGACTTGAACTCTGCCATCTTTCTTCATGACTGGGACTATGTTGGCTATCCACTTTGGGTAAACTACTAGTTTGATGAACTTGGCTCTGTGTAGCTTGTCTATCTCTTCTTTAACTTTCAGCGCCAATTCTGGTCGGAGCCTTCAGAGCTTTTGCTTTACTGTCTTTGCGCCTAGCTTCAGGGAGAGTCTGTGTTCTACCAACAGTGACTCTAGCCTAGGCATTTCCTCATAAGTGAAGGCTAGAACTCTCATGTATTTCTCGAGGAGTTTTATCATTCTGGTTCGTTCATCTGAGCTAAGCGCAGAGTTTATCCGAACTAGTCTTGGGTCTGCTTTAGTCCCCAGATTGACTTCTTCTATTTCTTCAGTAGTGGCCTTAGTTTGTTCATCATATCTCCTCATAATTTCTTCGAAGTCATTTTGGCTCATCGTTTCTTCTTCATCTGGGTCTTCATCTGTGTCCACCAGTTCGTAGACTTCATAGTTTCCGATGTTTTTGCTAGTGATTCTTGACACTTCTTCGACTAAGAAGATGGCATTGGACTTGGCTAGTTCTTGTGGGAATGCCGTGGTATAGTGTCAAACGCTGACTGTTTGGGTAACTAGCTTCCTTCTCTTTTAGTAGTCTTGTTAGATACCCTTTGTGAGGACATGGTGGCAATTAGGTTGCTTGAGTCACATCCTCAACTTCCTTCCCCTTTATTGTCTAAGCTAGGAATTAAATTACTAAAAAGTAAATTGTACGAAAATAAAATGCAAGAATTAAATGCAAGAAAGAAATTATTTACAAGGTTATGGGAATGCCCCTAGACTTGCCTCCTCGTTGGAGGCACTTTACCATTGGCTTAGCAGATGGCCCCAGCCCCATCTTGCTCTGAGCGGCAAGGCTTGAGGTTGCTGAAGAGAGTGCTGAGGTCACTGATGTAGGGAGCATCGTCAATTGTCGATTCAGTGGGTGCTTTGGAGTCGTTAGTTGCGATGTTCGATAGTGGGGGAATCTTTGGAGAGCTGGGAGGTGCTTCGGATGTTCCTTCTGGAGGAGACAGAGGAACTTCTGGAGGGCAGGAAAGAGTGTTGGGAGTCAGGAGAGCGATGTCGATGAATTCTCGCAAAAAAGAACTGGGAAGATTTTGGAGATCTAGAAAGGGTTTCTTCTAGTGATGGCGAGGGATCTTCTGGAGAGTTGGGGAGGACACGAGAAGCACAGGCTATTGGCTAAAGCAGTGATGATGAGTCAGTGGTCTTCTTGAAGATGAGGCTATCCTCGAATTGAAGCCCCATTGAGACAAAGTGGCTTGACAGCGACCAAGTCAGTGGCTTAGTTAGGTCCTTTGATAGGTGCCACAGGTACCCTAGTCCTGTGCCATTGTGCTCCTCTAGTGTCTTGAGCACATTCTTCATTCCTTACTCTTGCCGTCCTAGTCCCGTTCCAGAGGTGTAGCCTATCTGGAGGAGAATCTCCCATGATTTTCTCATGTACTCCGGGAAAGGAGAGGGGGTCGTACTTAGGCTTCGCGGAGTGAAGATTTGTTTCATGTTTTCCACAGCTTTGGTAGCCGAACCACTTCTCAAAGTAGCGAGCACCAGTGCTAGTGTGGTAGTGGTATTGTGACAAGGTGTGCTTCTATTTTTGTTGGCTTGTCACCCATGATCTTAATTATTTTCCCCTGATAACGAAATTTGATACATTGATCCCATGGAGAAATGACTGCCTTGATTTCTTCAATCCATTGACACCCTAAGATGAGTCGATAAGAGATGGGTGCATAGATTACTATTAGTTCAGTATCAGCTTTCATTGGGCCAATGGTGACTTTGATAGTTATCTTGCCCTAAGCCATCTTCTTGTTGTTATCATACCCTGATTAGTTTAAATGTCTCCAAAGAGCACACATTTAGTGTTGCCCCTGTATCTACTAATACACTAGAAAGCTTAAAATTGTTTATCATTCCAGTGACATTCAAAGGTAAAGTCCTCCTTTCGGGAGGAGCTAGTTTAGAATAAGTGAAAAACAAAGTGGGCTCTATAAAGGCAACAACTGCAACTGCTACGAGTGACTCTACAAGCATGTATTTTGGTACTTGAGCTTTCTTTAATACTTCAATCAGGATGTTCTAGTGTTGTTCAGAAGCTTTGATCAACTCATAGATAGAGATCGTCGCTTGTGTCTTCTTCAGCTATTCCAAGATGTCAAATTTTCCTTCTGTTCGTTTGGGAACATTGAATTCTAGTCGTAGAGGAGGCATGGCCCTTTTAGTGATGACTGGGGGTGGTGCAACTTGATTAGAGATTTGGCCTGTCCTAGTGATGGGAGCTTGTTGCGCTTGCTGGTGTCCCTCGCTGGCTTGAGTAGTTCTAATTAGTGACAATGGCCTTTGTAGCAGAGACTGTCTTTGGCTTTTGATCTGTCCCTAGTGTAACAGTGATGGGCTTCGCTGGGTAGAGAGTCTGTAAGGAGGTTGAATGTACCCATGTACGAAACCCCATTCTGTCAAGTCATGGAAACCCTGGATGTTGGGCATTTCATCCTTCCAATAGTCATTGTCAATCCACCCTCTAAATGGCCACCCATTGGACGATCTTTCATTGTTGGGCTCGGGTGGACCTTGGGCCCAAGTTATCCCTTGATCCACGTCATGGTCAGCCTGGATAGTGATTACTTTCCCTTGATGCTTGAACTTGAGGAGTTGATGCACCGATGAGGCGACTGCCTGGATCTCCGCAAGCCATGACCTCCTTAAGTAATGGTTCGGCCAAGTCTTGCTCCATGACGATGACCGTGGTAGTGCTAGTGAGGGGACCAATGGTGATGACCATTTGTACCATGCCGACAACTTCTCTCTAGGTTCTGTCATAAGCTATGCAAGTGAAGTGGTGTTCCATGATTTCATCTTGTTCAATGCCTAAGTAGTCGAGGGCAGACATGGCACAAACATTTTGGTTGGCTCTAGTATGAACTAGCACTCTTGTGAGGGGGTAATCATTGACATCCACAGAGATGATCAATGGGTAAGAGCGTTCTTCTAGTAGCGGGAGTTCTGCATCTTTGAAGATGATATTCCTCTACTCAAAACCCTCAATAATTGTTCTAGCCACCATGAAGGGATCTCTATCATCCAGATTGTTAGATGGCTGTTGTTCAACGTCAGGAAGGAAGTTGAAGAAATCCAGGAAGGCGAGGTCATCTACGAGCTCGTCTACATTTTGCTTGCCATCTCCTGTATCATTTGTTTGGAGTTCCCATTCTTCGTCGATCCAAACTTCCTGCATTGGCATTAGTGGTGTATCTTGGTTTTCTTCTTCTATAGCCAGTGGCCCTAGATCTGGGTTGGCCTTTATGGGATGAAGGATCACCACTTCGTTTTGAGTTGTAGATTGCCTGTGTTCAGCTTGCACATGGGCCACAACATGATTAGGCATGGGGTTCTGATGTATCTGCATTCTGGGCTGTTCCCCTCGAGTCACCTTTAATCTTTCCCTGAGGGCTAGCCATAAAATCTCCCCCCTATTATTTAGATCATATATCTTATCCTTTACCACGAAGCACTCTTCTAAGATATGTCCATTCTTCTAGTGGTATGGACAATATTTGGACATGTCGACGTTGGGAGCATTTGGCTTAGGCTTTGGTAGCTGTACATCCCAGCTTTTGACTAACATTCTAAACACGTCACGAAGTGCTTCATGGAGTGGTGGATAGTTTCGCCGTTTTGGCCCTCTATAATTAGGTGGTAGAGGAACATTGTTATATTTCCTCTACTATTGCCCTTACTGCAGCCTTTGTTGTTGCCCTTGCTCTTGTCTCTGCTATTGCCCCCTGTAATGATTATTAGGCTGTCTTACTGCATGTATACAGGGTAAGTCGGCATCTGCTGATATTGCTGGGGTTGTGGGGGTAGTTGGTACTACTGTTGCTACTGTGTTGGGGGCTCTTGATACTAGCTAGACTTGTTTTGATACTGCTCTGGCTACAATGTTAGGGGCAAGCGTGATTGTGAGCCAAAATAAAAATAGACATGTCCATGAGGGCACAAAAGAAATAAGGGAGACAAAAGTCGAAGACAAAAGCTAGCCGTAATTGAGAGAGGCAAGTAAGTCAACTCTACCCCTATCACATACCTTAGGGAGGAGTTGAAGCAAGCATCCAAAGAATCCAAATGACCAAAGGGACTAGCCACCCCTTACATACAATTCGAGCAGTTCCCTCCAAATTCGGATGCCCATTACCCCCAAACAAGGGTTAGAGTGAGCCTATAAGCCTAAGAGGGAGAAAAGAAACGAGTCAAAAGTTAAAAAGTAGGTTAAGTCCCCAAGAGTTTGGCACGAAGCCTAACCTACTGAATTACCCATTCTGGAGAGCCACCAACAGCCTAGAAGTCTGGGTAGTGTCTTGTGAATCGAGGTCTTCCCCTCTTCTCATAACAGACGTTATTAGCATTCCAAAATCCTAAGGGTGATATAACATGACACTACCATTCCTACATTCATTATCATTCATTCACTTTGCAAGGTTGTGCTAGGTCTTAAGCCAGGGGCATGTCTGCTGCTCTTTGGCTACAAATCTAGTAGAGGATACTATACACCAAGAGCATGCCAACTACCTTTATGGTGACAACCTCCTCCGTTAATCAAGGGGATGTCAGCTGCTCTTTGGCTAAAGACCTAGTAAGGGATACCGTACAACAGAGGCATGTCAGCTACCTTTATGGTGATACCCTCCCTTGTCAATCTGGGGCATGTAGGCTGCCTATTGATTGACCCTCTTTGGGACAGTATCTTCATATAGGACACGTCGACCGCTTTGTTGCTTGAGCCCAAGAATTAGGACACTGGCAACTTCATCCTACCGAGATCAGAACAGGCTTTCTGATAAATCCAAGAGAAATGAATCGCAAAACACGACGATTCATGGTGGAGTATTGGGGGGATATAATCACAACTTCTGACCTTTGTCATGTTCCCGTAGAATTAGCAAGATCCTTTCCATGCCTTGTACATAACTTCAGAGTAATCATTCTAGCTGTGTAAGCAGTATTATCGAACCATACTGTACTCCTCTTGGGGTTAAGTGCAACGGTTGATTCCTTGAATACTCAATGTCGGCTCTGTCACCAAACAATATCGGCCATCACGGTTTGATGGCCACTTCTCTCTGATTTGACACTTGATCTGGTCTAGATGATGGCATGGATCGTTTCTCGAGGCTTGGCGCCCGAGTTGGACCACTCAATAGCCTGTAATTCGGTTTGCTATGTACTGATGGTCATTGAATGGTTCCCACAGCCTTGGATTTCTGTTCCTTATTTTCAAAAGCATTTATGTGGCACTTTTTGTCTGTGTCGGACTTCTAAAAATGTGATTGTATGGAACAAAGCCCTTTGTCTAATTGAAAGCAAATATTTTGATGATGTTCCGTAGGAGTTCTATTTCCTAGTCTGGAGTGGCTTGAGTCAAGAAAAAACCGAAGCTTCCTTATTCGATCATGGGTCTCCCCACGATGGTTGTACCGGCACATTGCTTAGATGTTCTTCAAATGTGGATTGGGAAATTGACGGACAGTGATCGTGATAAGTTGCGAACTTGGGGTATTCCCTCAAAGTTCTTGGATATTGCAAGAGTGGAGGTTTCTCGATATCTATTGTGTGCAGCTGCCCGTTTCTGGAAGCCCGCTATTCATGTATTCCGCTTCGGAAGAATCGAATTGACTCCTACCTTGGAGGAGGTCCGCCAAATGTGTTGTTTGCATAAGCTTATGGGGCCTACTGTGTTTATGCGGCGAGATGGATACTCCTCAATATTGAGTGAACTGACTGGCCTGTCAACAGGCGATTGTGGTCGTCAACTTGTCTGTACTGATGGGCCAGCTCCAATGTTACAATTGGCATACTTTGACTAGGTGGTCGAGATGCGCACCTCCTTGGGCGATGAGTTATGGCTAAGAGGTTTTGCGGTCCGCTTCTAAGGCGAGCTAGTTTTCAGCCATGGTCAGATCGTCATAAACATCGAGGTTGCAGAGATTGCTTTGACAGTGGTAACCCATCAAATGGACTTGGCTCCAGTTAACCTAGCGGAGACTTACTAGGCCCTAGACCGGTCATTACGTCGTTGTCGACATTTCTATGGTTGCGGAGCTTTTATGCAGGTGTGGTTGGCCGCTCATTTGGGTGTCGAGATCTTATGCCCTCAACAGTCAGCCTTTGAATCTTATTGCCAAAGCGGTCATGCTCGCACCCTCACGTCAGTTCACAAGGAGTATAAGCCACTGGAGAGCTTGACAGTAGATAAGATGACCTGGCGCATCATTCCTTCAGCAACTCATAATTTTGAGGCTTTCTTCAATACTGCCTACATGCAGCTTATCATCCTACCTGGGCTGACTAGTGGTGTTGAGTATCATCCAATTCGGGTGATGCGGCAGTTCCGATACCAATAGGAATCTTAGTGCCACCCCTTTGCCTTTGAATTCCGACCCTGACAGGCTGATTCAAGGCACCCCTTTTCCATCTTCTTTTAGACTACCGGATGGAGTCTAGATGGTCCCATCCCAGGTTCGTTTCGGACGGATGAATCTCAGTGCCACCACTTTGCCTTTGAATTCTGACCCTTACAGGCGGATTCAAGGCACCCCTTTTCCATCTTCTTCTAGACTACCGAACGGAGTCTAGATGGTCCCATCCCAGATTCTATCCAGACGAACGAATCTTAGTGCCACCCCTTTGCCTTTGAATCCCAACCCTGACAGGTGGATTCAAGGCCACTTTTCCATCTTCTTTTAGACTACTGGACGGAGTCTAGATGGCCTCATCCCAGATTCTATCCAGACGGATGAATCTCAGTGCCACCCCTTTGCCTTTGAACTCCAACCCTAACCGGCAGATTCAAGGATGCCCTTTTCCATCTTCTTCTAAACTACCGGACGGAGTCTAGATGGTCCCATCCCATATTCTATCCGAACGGACGAATCTCGGTGCCAGCCCTTTCCCTTTGAATTCTGACCCTGACAGACGATTCAAGGCACCCCTTTTCCAGCTTATTCTAAACTACCAGACAGAGTGTAACCATGCTGTCGAGTGTGTCAACAAATATTATATGTGCCAAAAGTCGACAAAGCCACGGCAAAAAATAAAATAATGCAAAAATGCAGGAGTCGCCACCTAGTCTATTCAAATGGAAGATGAGGAAAACCATATAAAACATGAAAAATCATGCAGAACAAATAAAGAAGGGTCTGCACAAACCAAACATGCGGGTAAGGATCCCTGTTACGTACAAGGAAGGTGTTAGGCACCCTCGTATGCCCGGTAAATCGGTCTTCTATTGGTTTCTGTTTTGCTAATGAAATGTCGGCTTTGTAGCCTTTTGCTGTACGCCCGAGGGTGATATGCCATGCCATGTAAATGAGTGTGGTGTCTAAGGTACGGGTGCATGATGTGTAGGGGTGTGTCCTAATGCTCAGAAATATCGCTCGT
>JAMKQA010018876.1:0-51415 GCA_024699735.1 Posidonia australis
CAAAGACATTGATTTAAATCCTACTAAATAAGCACATGTGTAGCAGTAACAATAAGCACATGTGTAGCATCTCTCAAAAGATTAATTTATTGAGAAACGTGTGTAGTCATTCTGTCATAACGTCTACTTCATTGAGTACATATAGGGAAACGTGTAGGATCTTCATTTTATTCCCATATCTTCACAACGTCCAAAAAAGGTGTAGCACGTACGTAAATTGAGTTGCCAAGAAACTTGTAACACATAACAAAAACTTCTCTTCCTCCAAGAAAAAGACAAATCAGAATAATAAAAAATTGTTCTCAATTCAATACATTTATCAACACATGCAAAAGAAATAATTAAATAAAGAATCAAATCTGGCCATTCATTTCGAAATAGACAGCAGTAGATGATGGACCTTACATTCCAAAAGTGAGGCCGGGCCACATCTGATAATCTCCCTATACTAATATACATATATATATATATTAGCGAGTCCACGGATCCACGGGTCTGGATTTTTTTAGACCCAGACCCGACCCAATAAGTGAGCGGGTCTAACGGGTCCGAGTCTACGGATCCACGGGTCTAAAAATCAAGACTCAAACCCAACGGGTCCAGACCCACAGGTCTGGGTCTAGACCCGATCCATTGCCGCCCCTAACTGGAACAGAAGGCTTGTGAAGAAAGCAATGGTTATTGGATTATATTCAGGACAGAAATAACCATAGACCCTGTACGTGGTCAATTCCAAATTTATGTACATTGAAATCCTTAAATCTGTATACACTGAAGGTGATTCCCATGCATTCATTTTTCCATCGCATATTTGTTATTGTTGGTCACTGATCACATTATTCTGGTGGAGCATTATACTGTAGCTATATTTTTCACTGCCAGTTCGTTTTCATGTTTTTCCTTCTGAAAGAATTTCTAGAAATATGTGACGCGTTCTCCAGACTTCCATTTGTTCTGGTGTTAAAGACAATGTTTTCGAGAAACTTTATATGGCACAAATGGAGTGAAAAACATAATACTTTGGATTTTTTTTTTAAGATTCAATTATCCTGATTTCTTTCTAATTATGATATAGTTTTTTTTTGAAATCAGTAGATATATATTTTTTTTCTCCCTACGATCCGTGAGATTCGAACCTGAAAAGAAAATGTGAGTTCCACTCTTCTTAACCAACTATACCAAAGCAGTTGGTTTAATTATAATATAGTTTCTCTCGATACAATCACGACTAGAGTACAACCCACGGTCTAGAGTGTGAGCCTGTGAGGCTCTTCTCTGTTTTTGTTTTTTTTTTTTCACTCTCTGGTTTGCAAATTTTCTCAAGTTTATAAAGGATTGGTTCAAGTTCGATTCAAACACAGGGATGTGGTTAGCTTCAATCCACTTGGTTCTATATAAACTCCTTCAAGGAAAAACTTCTATTTTTGTTATGGTATTTAGTTGTGGACACTAGAATTTGAATCTAGATGGGAATTGTGAAACTACAACATTGTTGATCCTATTCAACTACTTGAGTTGGTTCTTTAAAAGAAAACTTAACTTAGGATTTTTTTTTTCACAGTTTAAAAAGCCTTAACATATGCTTTTATTAAGTGAAGGTTTCATGTTCTTTAGTAATAGGTGCGTAACAATGATTGAATATCAACTTGTTGATTGAGTTTGGTACAAACTAAAGGGTATGACGTGATGTACACTAAATAAATATACTTGCTAGATTGAATGGGATGTCAGTGGATATTCGAAATTCAAAAATCCACTTCGAATCTATATCTGAATCTTCATATTTTTATCCAAAAAAATTCCAACAAAGCATATTTGAATTTGAAAAAATTGAAATCAAATACAAACGTTGATACATCCGATTCCAAAAAAATTGTATCTAAAAAAAAAAATCATATTTGTAAAATATTTGCAACTGTATTTGTATCCAAATCCATCTAATGTATAAATAATCAATCATCTTTACGAATATTTTAGTTTTAAATTTATATGTTTATTTAAATTTCACATATAACACATGGTTAATTAATCTAGTTAATAATATATGTTAACGGATGTAGATACAGATTTATTTGTATTCAAAATTTTCAAATGAATATAGATAATATCTGAATCTAGATGTATCTGATGGATTCAGATGTGGATGTCAACATTAACATCTGTTCATATACAATTATAAATATGAATATCGATGGAAAATTTCAAATTTATATTCGGACGTCGGCAACCCTCAGTTTACACCCCTATCATAGGACTTAGTCGAGTATAGATGTAACGACCTAAGTCTAATTAACTCATAACAACTATAGACCCAAAGTTAAGTTTAAAATACTTAAGTTGAAGTTAATATAGTAGTCGATCCTAATCTTTATTGAGTCGTCTTATTTCTTTTTGTGTTGGATAAAATCTAAGATGTTGCAACAAAAGTAAATTGAGTAAAAGTAAATAAACAACAAAATCAACATTAATTGAATAAAACATAATTCATTCGGTACGTAATTATTACTCCAATTGAAGGATCATGGGTTTGAATCTTAATAGATGCAAAAGTAAAAAAAAAAAAGGAAACAAACAAAATTAACATTAACAAGTATATCTTGTGATAGTAGTCAATAAGACATACATAGAGCAACTTCTTTATCACTTGATGCCAATAAACTTTATTCGTCGATAAAATCAAAAAGAAACTTTGAGATTGTGTTCCAAAGACTGAAAGTGTAAATTGATACCAAATGCGAAGAGAAGAAATGGAAAACCACTAAAGAATACAAATTAGCAAGGGAATAAAAAACGAATGCTAATTCTTGAAGATTGAAGAAAAACATAGTGCAACCATGCCCACCAAAGACGCTCAAGAAAAAGCATTAGCTTAGCGTTAAGATCAAGAAACAGCAATTGGCTATAACACGAAATAAAATGGCATGCCATATATCACATGAAGATCTCAATTCACAAGATCCCATGCATGAGTCAAAGCTAAAATAAGCAATAGTAAATGGAAACATTAGAGGAATCTCCTAAAATACCATGACAATGTGAAAAAAGGGAAAATTAAGATTAATCCAGTAAACATCAAACGGGTAACAACTGGCATTTCATGCATCACGCGTGATTACATGATACAAGGATGATCCCGAGCCAAAATAAGCATGAAAGTAGCAAGTCCAACTACTGGAATGAAGTAGCATGTATATGTGAGGAATGGGTTGTTAAAAAAATAGGAAGTCAGTTACTGGAATCTGTTATCAATTTATTAGCACTATGGCATGTTAGGCAATTACGAATGTAAGAAGGATCAGTGGCTAAAGAGTATATTTGGTGGCGTTTAGACTCTCATACCTCGATGAACCAATGGTAGATCAGTGGCTAGGGTTAAATGTGCGAGTGAATATGATAAAAATGCATTGAGTGAATGCCAAGCAGGATGCTTTTGTACTGTGTATCCTCATGGTTTGACAGATTTTGGCGTACCAGATGACGGCAAATCCTCGTATGATTTCAATGTTGTGTATTTTTTAGCTCTCTTGGTTTTTTTTTTTCTCCTGATGAATGGATTTATTTAACTTGGAGACACATTTGCCATGGAGTATCGGGAAGCTTGATCCAGGACCTTCCAAGCTGACACACAGTAGGATATCCACAGAGGTACCAACTCTCAATCTGAAAGTATCAAGCCGGCGACACACACGGGTAGGATATCTACGGGACGTATCAATTCTCTAGGTACTTCTCTTATTTTTTGCAAAGCAAAAGGTAGGCAAGCCTTCAAGTATAAAAATATATCAAAAATCATGTACAAAGCAATGGATATCCAACGGCAATGGATACCCACAGAGTCCAACTACAGCTATACATGGTATATCAATATACAAAAAAAAACCGCAAGGCCAGGCAAACCTCCAAATCCCCAAAACTAAAACAAAACAAACAACAGAGTACTAGGGGAGATGAGTAAGCACCGTGAGTCCACTAACAACATCCAAATCTGCATCTGAGACCTAGGCACATGATCTGTAACAAACAATCATGCATTGCACTCCTACCAAAGGTAATAAACATGGGCCTCCAAAATAAACAGGGTTTGCTGCCAAGTAGATACAGATGATAGAGAGTAGAAACGCAGCACCACTACCTGAATAGACCCATCAAAACTCAACTATATGGTAGAAGCTACCAGCTGCACCAAACCCTTGGAGAAGGGGCACGCCCAAAAAATGAGGCAAGTCTTTATATGCACTGCAACATAAGGAACATCAAGACACAATATACTGAGCATGCCTTCTCAACCTATGCTTGAGTCTTGAGCCTTTCCCACATGACCAGCCACATGAGTAGTGCAAAATGAGGAAAATGTCCAACATACCACACAACCAGAGCCCAGTGAACAAAAGGCGTGTGCACACGAATTGCCTCCCAAACAGACTTGAAGGTGAAGATACTAGAAGAATAAGACCGCCAAAACAAGGAGTCTCTAGATGTTAACGAAGTAAGCAGTGGTTGGCCCGAGAGAAGGCCCTTTCGAATTCAAGAGAGTTAAGTGACAGGAACCACCGAAATAGAGTGAGTTTGGAGATACCTCACCTTCATTACCCTAGCCCATAGGGTACTCCTCACAATAGTTAACTACCACTGACACTTCAATAATCTCATTGTATTACCATCCTCCAGACACCTAAGATCCAGACCCCCCTCCTTTCTCAACAAACAACAGGAGTCCCAACCTACAACCAAAACACGTTCATCTTTCCAAAGAAAGTGAAGAAATAAAGATTGTACATCAGCAAGGACAACACTCGACAGCCTAAACACCACCATCCAGTATGGCAGAGAAGAGTGAAGCACAACCCAAATAAGCTACAGTCTTCCGGCCATTGCCAGCAACTTTGTCTTCCAGCCAGCTAGCCTATCACGTATCTTAGAGAGGAAAGGCTCACAGTGAAACTTGGAAAGCCGGGTAGCAGTTAAGAGGCTCACAGTGAGACTTGCAGCCTTCCCCCCCTCCGTTCTCAGCAAACCCAATACAGCAGTTACTTCCCTCTTTATCACCAAGAACTTGATTGTGCATGAAAAATGATACATGTATTAGAATCTTTTTGAAGCTCATCATACCTGGGCTGCTTACAAATCTCAAAGGCCAGACGGTGTCCACACAAAAGAATCTTCCCATGCCAAGCATATCTCAAGACGTTTTGTATTATAAATATTTCACAATTTGACAAATCCATAATGTCTCTGCAGTTAAACCCCATATTTCCGGGCTAAGGCAGTCACTGGGACCTTTAACGAATTCTAAAAGAGCACTTTCTATTAACTAAATAAATTTATCTAGAAAAATGGATACAGGATCTAAATAATGTATATGTTCAGTATACAACTACAAATAGATACATGGTGTACACTTTTGAACATCAACAATGAAATGTACCGTTAAAACTGACTATATCAAACAGCTCAAAAAAACCATTGTTATTGTGTTTGTACCTGCTGTAATTCAACATCGTTCAATTTTAATCTCATTTTCATTTTATTGGCTTGAACCATGATGTCTCCCTTAGATGCCTCAACTTTCAAGACTATGGCTTTCTTACCAAGGGAAGGAACATGCACCACGTCCCCTACTTTGGGAATTTTAACAGCTTTTTCTGCAGAAAGAAACAATGATAGCAAACAGTAAGAAACCAATTACTTTGTAAGTCCTGGAACCGAAAGAAGTAATGAGAAAATAACAAAGCTAAACTGGAATAAAGATGAAAGACAATGAAACTATCTTACCAATAGGTGCCTGGCTTGTGATAGATGCTCCTATGTCATTAGGTGAAGGTTCCTGATTCGGATATTCAACTGAAGGTGTATTGGTATCTTCTCTCTTGTCCTCTGCTGCTTGAAGAATGCTGAGTTCACGATATCGTCGCAACATGTTTCGAAGAAGAGAACCAGTGATTGATGCTCTATCCGAGATAGCTTGCATTTTTCTGGTCCTCAGAATTGATTTATACTCTCTGATTTTCTGCATTGATGACAACAAACTTTCATAGTGCTTTTTCGAAATCCTAGCAAAATAAAAATGCTAAATTAGATCAATATTTTTAAGTGTGCAGGATAGCAAACAGTAATGAAATACAAAATAATAGATGAAACCAGAGTAATCTCAATAAGAAGTTAAATTGCTGAGGGCCTTGAACATCAAAAGTCAATCACGACTTCAATATAGAAAACACAACTTTGTTGAGTAGATACAAAAATGTGCATAAAACATATGCATGGTTTATTAGGCTGCAATAAAGAACCATTAATGAACCAAAAGTTGAAGGAAATTTCGTGTAAGTGAAAGAAATACAAGTGGTAGAGGCCCTATATTGTGACAGAAATTACATGGTTGGTAGCACTGAAATTACATGACATAAAAGATTAAATAGGGCCAAACCCAACCTAGTGGACCAAAAAGAGTAAGTACAACAAGATAAAAGTTGAAATGGATATTATGAGTATCAAATATATGGCTCATGATGAACAGATAGCTTGAAAATCTTGATTTCTTATAATGTTAATTGCTTTCTGAATTAATGTACAATGATGCCATCATTATAAGTTATTGCTACCAAACAAGATTACCATAAAAGCCTATGAAAATTACAGTAGCTACTTCTATTTTGTAATAGTCCAAACATGTTCACCATTCTAAAGATTTGTAGTCCACTTAGCAAACATCAAACAATTAATTTATGAAAAGAATTTTTATCAAAGTTGTGGAAAATACAGACATAGAAGAAAAGATACCTAAGGTTCTAAACATTGAGATCTTATCACATATCATACCTTAAAAGAAATGGCTTAATGAGAAATCAAACACATAGAAACTGGAGTACTGCTATAACTCATAGACATTTACAATTTTAGTTAGAGACCTGACTTCTATATCCACCACGAGCGAAAGGTTCCTTAACAGAGAACATGAGTAGATAGATGTATACAACCATGAGAGAACCGGTATGACGAGAATGATCATATCACGAAAATATATTTCTGTGTCGCTAAAACTTGTCAAAGGTTCACATTATTGTTGCTATCTACAATTATATAATAATAAAATAGCTTACTTGCCAAATAAAAAGAATTTAAGTTCTGCCTATTTAGAGGCCAAGACGTACAACGAGGTGCCCTTTCCATTCCAAGGGAATGAGAAGTAATGAGCCAATGATTTGTTGTTTTTAGTGGGATAAAGAAGACATTTAAGTATACAATATTGTTCTCCTGAAATGATGCCAATATATTGCATTAGGCAGCATACTGCCAAAATACATGGAAAAAACCAGAAGACAAATAATGATACATCATACATCAAAATAAAATAAGACAGGCTTATGTGAAGAACAAATGGGTGGCATGTGATTATTATGTGTCTTCAAAAGTCTCTAGTACAAAGATAAGTGCAGACTGCAGAAAGTTTAAGTTTCTTGAATATAACTGTAGACGAGGATGTCCTTACATTACAAAGTGCTTTGAATCTTGTACTTGCTGCTGGAAATTTTGCTTGAATATCTCCATATCAAAAATAACCTGCACAAATGAGCATGTGAATTTAGAGATCCGTTGTGAACTCATGATAGACCTAGAATGAATTTATAATTAATTCAAGATAGTAAATGGTAGTTTGCTTTGGTATTTTGATGAACAAGAATGTTCGACAAAGTAATAGATAGTGCCAGTAAAACAATCTAATTTCTGCGTGAAAATAATTCTCGATGGTGTATGTGAGGTAGTTCAATCATGGGCAATGAAGGCTTGTCTTGAGCTCCACCCAGGAGTATGCAAACCCAGCCATTAGTCTAGATTTAGCTTCATGTCATTACCCATACATTAAGCAACAATACAAATGCAGCTGTTATTTATCTGTGTCAGTTATGACCCATTTACTCATTTCCAGTGCATGCATAGGGCAATAGCCATTTGCACATTAAGCACTGAATTATCCATTCAAATGTTTACCCATGTAACACCTATAGTCTGTGTAGGGCAACCACGTATTGCTTGCACGTAGACCTCACGTGTATTGCTTACGCGTATCTTTAGCACGTTTTGTGAACACGTTTTATCTGTCAAATTAAAGAATGTACTGAGTCGCTGTTTTGGAAATTAGTCCCTAGTTGATTGTATTTTGGTATATGTACGATGTATTGGGTCGAGCGGATTGGAATTTGATTACTTGTAATTATATATATATATGTATTTATTTATTTATTAGGTAATCATAAATAGATTTATGGTTGTATTCCTTTTTAGATTATTGTACCTGTGGTTTCTCCTTAGTTTCTACATTGTGTCGGTATTTTGACGTGTTACGACCGGTGAATGTGTGGAATCCGAGGACAGGACAAAACGCCAAATGGTAGAGCACTTGTGGTGTGAGCACTTTGAGATTTTCTTTATGATATATTTTGTAGAATTTATGGTTACTCATGGTGAGATCGCCAGTGGTTCCTAAATCGGGCAATTGTTTTTTGTTTACTGCGTTTACTTGATGTCTATTCTATCTAGGTCAGCTGCATGAGCTACCGCGGGTTACTCTCACATTTTGCTACTACGAGTTAGTCTTACATTTTTGGTCTAGATCAGACCTTGTTTAAAGGTGTTCGATTGGCTTTCTTCTAGTGGTTAAATGTTTGTAGATATGTATTGATATCATGGATAATCTTGTGATCTGCAAATGTTAAAAAAAAATGATTTTTTTGAAAAATTGCATATTTTTGAAAAGAGTTTTCCATGTTTTCGTAGTAAGAGCCACTTAGTCGTAGAACCGTATCGGTGGACCACGAGTATTTGATACCTTTGAAAAGTCAAATGTGAGTCTGAGATCGTGGTTATTGAGTTTTTCCCAACAAAGTTAGGAGTTCGAGTCTTTGAGACTTTGGCTGCTGAAGGAGTCCAAGGTTCGGATCTCCAAGACTAGAGGCGTTGGCAAAGTCCAGGGTTCGAGTCCCTGGGTAGCCCGGGCACAATACTGACAGGAGGGGTTCGAATCTTTGGTTGGCCTAGACACCAAAAACGTCAATGGACGTATCCTATGTCATTCTAGAGTGGACTCTAAAGGATGATCCTAAGAAGGAAGGACTCTTACATGGAGTGATTCTCTACAGCACTGCAGTGTAGATCAGGGTTCGAGTCTCCGACAACTGTTTGGACTGTTCAATTGCTTGTGGTCAAGATGACACAATAGGTTTTCTTGCGTTGTGTGCGTGTGTTGTAGTTTACGCTGATTTTAGCGGTGGTTTGACTTTCTTGAAATGCATAAAATGATTTCAAAGATCCATGTGTTTTCCAAGGAAACAAAAGAGTATGGATTTGAAAGGCAAGTTTTAAAAAGGAAATTTCTAGTTTATTGGCCATAGAGTTGTGTGGGTTTCATGTTTTTCTGCATGTTGGACTTGATGCTGTTGAGGGAGGCAATCGTGTAACTTGGAAGTTGGTTGTAGCAGTTCTAGTTTGTGGTCTTTTGGTGATGGTAGACGTATACTAGGTGACAATAAATGTCACTCATGCGTGTTTTCTTTGATTTTATTGTAGGGGCAAATTGTGGAGTTGTCGTCCAATTTAATGCACATAATTAAAGTTACATAACCACACACCACAGATCTAGCGTAAAAATAAGCTTGTTGTTAAATTTTGTTTCAATTATTTACTTATTAATTTAATTTCCTGTAATTTTTATTAAGTTATTTATTTAATAATTACTCTAAGTAGATTTGATGTTAGTTTGTGGCGTCGGAGGCGTTCAACCCATAAACCAATTAGCCAATATCACTGTAACAAACTAATTAATTAGCATGTATCTTGGAATCTGATCTAGAACTAGGGTTGCCTAAGCAAGCATGAATAATGGACTGCAGAAGAATGCATTACATCACAATTGTGACCTCATCTTTGTAACAGCAATGCCCCACCCTGATAACATCTGTTCTGGCATCAAAACGTTAAGCTTTTGGCTATTACAAGAGTAAGGTCTTTGGAATGGGAAAACTCAAGACAAACTGAATTAAATAACACATCATTTGGTTCTTGTGCCTAGAATTTGTTGGTTATATGATTTGCATTAAGTCATATTTCAAAAGCATCAGCATGGGATATCTGTACTCGTTATCATATAAATTGAGAAACCGACATGCCATTCCTGTCACATGGTTACTTCTTGTTGTACTTTGGCCTCTGGTTTGATATATTAGATGATCATAGATCAAAATACTTCACTTCAGTTTTGAACATAAACAGAGAAAGGAACATGCATTCATATCTCATTTTCCTAAGATATGTAGCAAGTATAAAGACGGGCATCTTGGGAAGCATCAAGAAAGGCCAAACCACCCCCATTTGTGTGACGAACCTGTAGGAAGAAACAAACCGTTACAGACAGAAGTTTGAGGCACATAGCTAGGGGGGTCCCAACTTTCTATGGGGAAGAAAAGATGAAAAAAAAAGCCTAGGATGGGAGAGGCAGTTTGAAGAAAGTAGTTCTTGCTTCCAATCATAGAATTAAACATCGATACATGTCGACGATATTTTTCCGACACGTGTTGTGAATTGACCAACACGATATGCAAGTGTAAATCGGAAATTATCATATGTTGGAACCAAACTGCGACTTATGTCAGTGAATGTTACAGTGTGGATCAACACTGTATATTTTTAACACTGAGTTTGAACAGTGTCTTATTAAAACTACAGACACGCACCAAAGCTTTCCTTTTCATTTACTTCTTTCCTTTCATGAGTTTTCAACTTTTTGTGCATCTCCTTTACTCCTTTGCAATCTAATGACTTGTTGCAAACTTGAAGAGCCTTCTCTCCTTAATTGCTCTTAAATTTTATCTCTCCTTAAAGGTATAACACTTTATATTTGTATAGAATCTTTATTTTTTTCATTTTTTGTGTTTGTGTTTTAAACTTTTCATGTAGATCTATAATAAAATCTTATATCTATCATAATAATAATTAAATCTAACTTAATAATATATAGACTTTAGGTTTTTTCAAGTTTTGTTTTGTGTTTTGATGTTAATAACTTGGTATTATATAGATTTAACCTAATAATACATAGGTTTTAGGTTTTCTCATGTTTTTTTTTTGTATTTTGATGTTAATAACTTGATATTACATAGATCTAACCTAATAATGCATAGGTCTTAGGTTTTTTCACCTTTTTTTTTGTGTTTTGATGTTAATAACGTGATACTACATATATCTAATATAATAATTCTATAAAATCATTAAAAGGTAGTAAATTCGTAATTAAATAAAAAAAGAGTAAAAATATTTATGCTAAGCATATATAAGATAACTTTTATGAACACTTTTTTAAAAAACATTTGTTGATCATTTTTACGCATTATTTATGATTCAGGATATTTGTATTAAGTCCATTTAGTGTATTTTAATGCGATACATATTAAAGAAGTTGAACTAAGTAATCTAATACGTAGATCATTGCTTACTTTAACTTACCTAAAGTTTCTAATCAAAATTGAAGTTTTTTTTATCATTTCTATAGACTTATATAAATTTATCACTGTTAGAGTAGCTATTATTATGTCTTATGTCTAAACGGGTTATTGGATATCCATTTACCGTAGGGATGTCTAATACACCTATATATATATATGTACTCTTCTCATATCAATAGTAGTTCTTTGATCTTTCACCACATGGTATCAAGAACTTAGGTTGCAACAAAAAAAGAAACCTAGATCTACAGTGCCGTCGGTGAATCGCCGGCCGTCTGCCTTGCTCACCGCAACAGGAAGCCCCCTCAGCCTCCGACGCCCCCTCCTCCACCTCTTCCAGCCCCCTTCAGCCGCTGACAGGCCTATTCTAGGCCTCTAGTTCTGCCGCCGGCGCCTGACATCCACAACGCCGGCTCCTGCCAGCCCTTCTAAGGGTCACCGGTCGTTTGTCTCCCGTCAGTGATGCCCTAGGTTCCTTCCTCCATGTCTGCAAGGGCCGTCCAGCCCCTCTAGTCCGTGTGTTTGCAACGTATGGCCATGTTTTACACCGTCTACGTGCATTTGGTCTTCGTAGAGGATGGATACGTTACATCCACCCTAGTTGGTGAGCAGTTCGACTTCCGTACTTCTATTTATCAACATATATTATCATTGTCGCTTACTGTTTGCTTCGTCTATATGGCCTCTCGTGACTCTTTTGTGAAAAATTTGAGTGGGACGTCTGAAAAACTCTCTAGGCCGAATTATCTCCCATGGTCGCAGAGTTTTAAGACCTTTGTTCTGACACATAGAAAATAGAAGCACCTTACTGACCCACCTCCTAATGTCAAGTCTGAGACATGAAGAATGGTTGGCTGATGATGTGACTGTTATTACATAGATGACCAACAGTATGGAACCCTCCGTTGCCCATGGCATTATTTCATTACGACCTGTCAAGAATATCTGGGATACCTTCCGTCTCACATATGGCCATGAGAAGAATATATCTCGTGTGTTTGAGATATATGGGCAATTATTTACTTTACAATAAGAGGATAGATCTGTTCAGGACACATTCAATGCTCTCTGTGCCCTACTCGAGGAGTTGGATGTTCATCAGCCTCTGACTACTGATATCACCCGTCTGCGTCGCTATCGCAAAGAGTTAGCTGTTGCGGTTTTCCTTTCTTCTTTGAACCCCGAGATCAATTCTCAGATCAAGGATCAAGTGTTAGCTGCAGACACTCTTCTAGATCTCCGCACTACATTTGGCAAGGTTTTGAAAGTTTCTACAGCGATGTCCCCTACAGTGTCAGAGCCTTCTGCCATGGCTGCCACACAAGGTCGAGGTCGTGGTAGTCCTTGAAGAGGAGGTCGCGGTCGTGGTGAGACAGGTGGATGTCCACGTTGTACACATTGTGGGTGGCTGGATCACAGGATTGAAAAATGCTGAGATATTATTGACCGTCCTCAGACGACGAATGTTACTACCGAACCTTCCACAGCTGCTGTCACTACTGAGGCGTCGATATTTACAGTATCACAGGTAGACTACGAGCGGCTTCAGCAGCTAAAGGTCACCGACTCTACTGCCACAGCTATACATGCCAGCTCCTCAGGTACTAGTGCTCTACTTGCATCCAAGGATCCATCATGTATCATTGATTCCAGTGTCTCCTCCCACATGTCAGGTACACGTAGCTTATTTAGCCAATTATCCCAGTTATCTAATATTCGGACTGTTGCGATTGCTGATGGTTGAACTTATCCCGTCTCAGGTGAAAGGGTGGTTCACACCTCTTCACAATTGCCACTTCAGAATGTTCTTTTTATGTCTGATTTTCCAATTAATTTATTATCTATTAGTGCTATCACAAAACAGTTACAGTGTTGTGTGACCTTTTTTCCTTTCCATTGTACATTTCAGGATTTACAGATAGAGAAGAGGATTGATTTAGACCGTGACAAAGACAATGGAGTGTACCTGCTAGTTCGTGATGAGATACCTCAAAGTTTAGCTTCTACGGTGTCTACTGCTGAGTCCTCTTCCTTATGGCACTATAGGCTGGGACATCCATCTCATCAGAAACTTCAGCAGGCTTTACCGTAGTAGTCTGTTTCACGTTTTGATTGTGAGTCTTGTCAGTTAGGTAAGCACCATCGTGCTTCGTTTAAAAGATTAAGTCTTACGTCTAGTACTACAGCTTTTAAGTTAGTTCATTGTGATATTTGGGATCCGTCTAGAGTATAGTCTGTGTCTGGTCATAGGTATTACATAGTTTTTGTGGATGATTTTTCTAGATCATGGGTGTATTTGCTTAAAGATCGTAGTCAAGTCTATGATGTACTTAAGAAGTTTTTGAATGAAATAAAGAATCTTTTTAATGTGACTCCTAAGTTTTTACGAACTGACAATGCACTTGAGTTCATTCAGTCCAAGCTTACTTCTATTTGTGCTTCATTGGACATATTATCCATCAGACTTCTTGTCCTCACATGTCGCAACAAAATGAGGTTGCAGAGCGTAAGCATAGATACTCCTAGACGTCACTCGTACACTTATGTTCCATATACATGTCCCCAAACATTTATTGGTTGATGCTGTACTTACAGCTACTAATCTTATAAATAGGATGCCCTCTGCACCACTTGAGGGTGAGGTTCCACTTCGCCATCTAAAACCTGAGTCCACACTGTTTAGTCTGACACCTGGAATTTTTGGATGTGTGGCATTTGTTCAAGACCTTTCTCTTAGTCTAGACAAACGGTCCCCACGTTCTATTAATTGTGTCTTTGTGGGTTATTCGAGGACTCAACGGGGTTATAGGTGTTTCTATCCCCCTACTCGATGATATTATGTCCCTGCTGATGTTATCTTCTTTGAGTCCGAGTCGTACTACAGTGTCCCTCCACCATCTAACATATCTGTTTCCATTCCTTCGGTTGTTGAGTTGCAGGATGCAGATACTTAGTCCACACCACTAGTTCCACCACGAGCCTTTCCGCCCCTGTAGGTGTATTGCCGACGGCAACATCCTCCAGTGCCTTCCACCACCGGACCATCCTCCTCTACAAATGCAAATCCACTCACCCCAATTGTTCAGACATGCCTATAGTCCTTCGAAAAGGTACTCGTTCATGCACTGTTCATCCTATTTCTCATTTTGTGTCTTATGATACTCTACGCCCTCGTTTTCGTAGTTTTGCTTTGTTCCTTCTTTCTCAAACTATCCCCAGGACTTATAAGGAGGCACTTTCCCTTCCTCATTGGAAGGTGACCATGGATGAGGATATCGCTGCACTTACTAGTCGTGGCATATGGGAGTTAGTGACCCGAACTGCTGGGGCTACAGTGGTCACTTGCAAATGTGTCTATATCATCAAGTACAAGGCAGATGGCAGCATTGACAGGTACAAGGTTAGACTGGGTGCTCGAAGATTCACTCAGACATATGGAATTAATTATGATGAGACCTTCTCACTAGTTACTCATCTCAACTCTATCCACATACTTCTGTCACTAGTTCTGAATAATTCCTAGAATCTGTGCAAGCTTGATGTGAAGAATGCCTTCCTCTATGACGATTTGACTGAGACAGTATTGATAAAGCAGCCTCCAGGGTACGTTGCTTAGGAGAAGGATCGTGTTTGCAAATTAAAGAAGGCCATCTATGGACTTAAGCAAAGTCCCAGAGCATGGTTTGAAAAATTTAACAAGGTGGTACTTGATGGTGATTTTCAGCGGTGTGCAGTGAATCACTCAGTGTTTTACAGGCGCACAGGTCGTGGATGTGTTATCCGGACTGTATATGTAGATGACATACTAGTGACTAGGAGTAATGCAGAAAGAATTACAGAGATAAAGAGCCATCTTCATAGACATTTGTGACGAAAGACACATGGAAAAGCCTCGTTATTTTCTAGGGATCGAGTTTGCCTATGGACATAATAAGATAGCGCTATCACAGAGAAAGTATGCATTGGATCTCTTACAGGAAACAAGACTTCTGAAGTGCAAACCAGAAAACACTCCTATCGAGCAGACACTACCTTTTTAGGATAGTAACTCAGAGTTACTGGAGGATCCTGGTCAGTACCGAAGACTGATTGGGAAGCTCATCTATTTGACGGTGACCCGACATGACATTTCATATACAATCAGTCTTCTGAGTCAGTTCATGCATGAGCCTAGGAAGGCACACTAAACAGGCGCTCTTCGTGTTTTATCTTATATGAAAGGAACACCAGGTAAAGGTCTAATCTACAGGAAGATGGTCACTCCAGAATTGAGGCATACTCAGATTCAGACTATGTAGGTGATAGAGGAGACAGGAAATCTACGTCTGATTTTTACACCTATGTGGGAGAACCTGGTCACTTGGTGTAGTAAAAAGCAAAATGCAGTGTCAAAGTCCAGTGCAAAGACTGAGTACAGGTCTATGGCTCAGACAGCTTGTGAGTTGATGTGGGTAAAATTATTATTTGAGCAACTTGGATGCAATGTTGAGATGCTTATATCTATGAGATATGACAATCAAGCTACTATCTTTATTGCAAACAATCTTACCTTCCATTAGAGGACAAAGCACATTAAGGTTGACTGTCATTTTGTAAGGGACTTAGTCATGAGAAGAGTTATCTCTACTCCATACACACATTCTTCAGAGCAGTTAGCAGATATATTTACGAAAGATCTTGCTGTAAAGTTGTTTGAGTCTCTATGTGACAAGCTGGACATGGTTGATATGTATGCTCCAGCTTGAGGAGGAGTGTTAGAATAACTATTATTATGTCTTATGTCTAAACGGATTGTTGGATATCCATTTACCGTAAAGATGTCTAATACACCTATATATATATATATGTACTCTTCTCATATCAATAGTAGTTCTTTGATCTTTCACCATAATCACTTTTCTACCGATATTTCCATCGATGTCCAACTTGTTTCTTATTTTTGTCGGACTGAAGTCCGACACAAAACCAACGTTTAATTCCATGCTTTCAATATGTCAACTAGATGAAAAGGTGAAAGTGATAATGGAAGGAAATTCTAGAAATTAGATATTTTTAGGGGATGAAAATGAAAAATTGAACTTGCTTTCTTGCTAAGATGCATATGCATATGTTAAGGATCGGTTGCTGTACTTGTAGTATTTTCTTTTTATGAAATTACATGCATTACATTTCCCTCGTTTATGAGCTGAAGTTCAACTTTGCATATCATCGATATATATAGTGTTTTACGCTTGTTAAGTCCCTTACCACCTATTTGTTATCGGGATAAGATGTGAATGCAATCCAATTCAGATTTAGAAATGAAAAATTATCATGAGAATAGTAAGAATAGGATCAAAAGTTATCTAATTTGACTCTCCTTTACTCTCAGGTAGCTCAAGTAAAATGATAGAATAATATACATCCTATTCTATCCAAGAAGTTGAACAAGATAACTTGGTCTTATCCCTCATCCAACCATAATTAACATATGTTTCATCCAAAAAAGAGCACGTATCCTATTTTATTCTATCAAAAGGTATTCCACTCTTCAAAATTCAGATAGCGAACCCAAAACCAAACGGGAGCTTCCAGAATCTTCAAATGACCCGACCTAGTCTAACAAAAGCTTCAAACAGTATGCTACCACATTGACATGGTCATTCCTTTTATAGATCAAACCTCTACCTCGAGAGCCCTTAATATAAAAAAGGACCCGTAAAGCTCCACTCCAATGCACCTTCCTTGACTCATGTATAAACTGACTCAACAAGCTAACAACATATGAAATGTCAAGCCGAGTAACTATCAGAAAAATAAGCTTACCAATTAGTCTCCGACACTGGCCTAGATCATCCAACAACTCAGTATCCCAAAGTGGAGGTGACTGCTCAATAGGAGTACTTTCTAGTTTGCACCCCAACTGTCCTGTCTCTTGGAGTAGATCAAGAACATACTTCCTTTGAGATAACACCATTTTTCCATTTGTATAAGTAAACTCAATACCAAAAAAGTACCTTAGTGTTCTCAGATCCTTAATAACAAAATGAGCAGCAAGAAAATCTTTTACTTCCTTGATACCTCTTTGATCACTACCTGTCACCAAAATGTCATCTACATAAATCACCAAAATCACACACCCTTGCTCAGATCTCCTGTAGAAAACTGAATGATCCAAAACACATTCTTGGAATCCTACTTTCAACACTACTTGACAGAATTTGTTGAACCATGCTCTAGGACTATTTGAGACCATAGATCGCCTTTTTAAGTTTACAAACTCTATATTCCCCTGAGCAACATACCCTGATGCTTCATAAGCACAGTCTCTGTGAAATCGTCATATAGAAAAGCATTTTTGACATCAAGTTGACATAACTCCCAAGAATTATTGATGGCCACTGAAAGAACAATTCTGATGGAGTTAAGTCGAGCTACTGGAGAGAATGTCTAATCATAGTCAATGCCATAGGTCTGAGTGAACTCCCTGACAACCAGTCTAGCTTTGTACCGATCAATAGTGCCATCTGTTTTGTATTTAACAGTGTAAACCCAACGGCAAGTGATTATATAAGCTCCCACAGGTTGGGTCATTAATTTCCAAGTGCCACGGACTACCAAGGCAGCTACCTCCTCATCCATTGTTGCCTTCCATTGTGAAAGTAAAAGTGCTTCCTGGTAATTCCCGGGAATAGATTCAGTGCAAAGAGACAAAACAAACACACGGAACTGTGGATGTAAAGAATCATAGGTAACAAAATTAGAAATAGGATGAGCAGTGGAGGAACGACTACCTTTTCTCAATGCAATGGGTAAGTACAGGTCACTAGGAGACGGATCTGCATTAGATGAGGAGGTTGGCTCTGCCACTGATGGAGTTGATGGCCTCTGTTGACGGCGATATACCTACAAGGGGAGTGGATCACTTGGAACTAGAGAAACAACAATAGGTAAAGGAACAGACTCAACAATTGACTCCCTGTCAACACCAGAGTCACCATAGTAAGCTACGGACTCAAAAAAAGTAACATCGACAGACACAAGATATCTACCAGAGGGAGGATGAAAACACCAATATCCTCGCTGAGTTCTGGAGTATCCCACAAAAACACACATAATTGCCCTAAGAAAGAGTTTATCTAGTCCAGGTGAGAGAACCTGAATAAAGGCTACACAACCAAAAACCCTAGGAGACAGAAAACAGGTGAACATCCTTATGAAGACGACGAAGGAGAATATCACCTCCAAGAGGAGCAGAAAGCATCTTATTAATAAGATAAATGGCAGTAAGAACTGCATCAGACTACAAGTATTTGGGCACCTTCATATGGAACATGATAGTACGCGTGACATCAAGAATGTGTTTGTACTTTCTTTCTGCCACTCTATTTTGCTGAGAGGTATGAAGACATGTGGTTTGATGTCGAATGCCTCAAGATGCACAATAAGATTCAACCTTTTTCTATACAAATTCCAAAGCATTAACAGTACGCAAACATTTGATAATAATCCCAAATTGATTTTTTATTTCATAAACAAAGGTTTTGAGTACATCAAAAATATGACTCCTGTCTTTCAACAGATATACCCATGACACTCGCGAAAAATATCAACAAAAGTAACATAATACCAATGACCTGACATAAACGGAACTCTAGAAGGACTCCAAATGTCACAATGTACTAACTCAAATAAGGTAAAACTGGACGCAAGACGTAACTGGTGAAAAGAAGTACGATGGTGCTTTCCTAACTGACACGATTCACACTCAAACTGAGAGATGGTAACCCAAGGTAGGGCTTGCTGAAGTTTCCTGTGAGAATGATGACCTAACCAATAGTGCCACAGTGAAGACGGCTCAGAGGTAAACGCAACAGAGACAAATCCTTGAGGTATCTCGTCACTGATCAGCAGATACACGTCATTTCCAGACTCACGGCCCAAATCAATCCTCCTCTCCGTCCACAAATCCTTAAAAATACAGTGGAAAGGGAAAAAGGTTACAGAACAGCGTAATTGTTTGGTAATGGCACTGATAGAAAGCAAATTCACAGAAAAGTCAGGTACATATAAGACTCTATCAAGGAAGATCTGGGAAGATGCCTGCACAACCCCTTCGTCAAACACTGAACAAGACCTACCATCAGCAATTGCTACAGATCTAATATCGGATAACTGAAAAAAACGGATGAAAAGATCTTTTATATGACATGTGGGAGGATGCACCAAAATCAATTATTCAGGAGGAGTTCCTGGAAGCCAGGAGAACACTAGTACCTATGGAAGTGGAATAGGAGACAGTAGTAGTGGAATCAGTGGCCTGTAGCTGTAAAAGTCGATCATAATCAGCCTGTGAAATAGTGACTATTTGCTCCTCATTGGTGGGTTGAGTTGGTGTAGACTCTATAGTAACATGTGCAGATAAGGAAGAAGAAAACCGTCTATGCAAATCCCAGCATCTCTCAATGCGATGTCCTGTCCTACCACAATGGGTACACCGAGACCATCCTCCAGCCTTGGAACGACCACGACCACGGAAATTACCACGTCCTTTCCCCTGGTGGCCGTCATAGTAGACTGCTAGGAGACTGAAGATGGAGTAGCTGTGAATATGCGTAGAACTCTAACAAAAGTAGACTGCAGGTCTAGGATACAGTCTGCACGTAGAATCTGAGAGCTGAGGTCAGGAGATAAACTGAAAAGGTAAATGACCACTGCAAGCTCCTCCCGATACTGTCTCATCTGTGTAATATCTATCGTCAAGAGCTGATGAATCTCAAGTTCATCCAATAAAGATCGCAGAAGAGCAAAGTGATCTAGAACAGAACGATCCCCTTGACGAAGAGTGAACAACTGCTCGTACAACTCGAAAATCCGAGAGATATTTTTCTCATAACCATAGGTGAGACGGAGAGTGTCCCAAATCTTCTCAGCCGACCTCAACATCATAACTCCTCGAGCCACAGACGGTTCCATACTATTGACCATCCAAGAGACGATGGCGGCATTATCAGCAAACTAATCTTCATATGAGGAATCTTTACTGTCTGGAGGAGATTTGGTGAGGTAACCTTGTTTGCAATGTGCAATAATGAAGGTCTCGAAACTGTGCCTATAATAAATACTTCTTGCCGTTTAATTTCTCAGATGTACCACTAAGGTTCTTTACAAGACTCTCACGTGTGGCCATGATGAAGAAAAAAATAATATATATAAGGTCTGAAATTTCAGGAAATAGAAGAGAAAGACCTATTTTGATGATCACCAGTGAAAAAACTGCACCACAACTGCCTTCCGGGAAGACAACCACGTAATCCGGAGGCTCTGGTGGATATCACGTACCCACCCACAAACAATGACAAACAACTATGGAAAAGTCTACCACATGACCTGGAGAAGAAATGGGAGAGAAAACGGGCTGAACAGTCCACTCCGGCGAGGTTGGGGCCACCGGAACCCCGTCGGTGGCGACCGGACTGGTCGCCGGCGGCTACTGTAGCGACGGAATGGCCTGGAGGTGGAAGAGGAGGCAATGGGAGGGCTGAAGGAGGCCTGGACTGGCCGGCAGTGGCTGAAAACAGGGATTCCAGCAAAATCCAGCAGCAGCGACGGCGGTTTCCGGCGATGGCTGCTCCGGTTTCCAACGAGGTGGCTGGGGGTGCAGGTGGAGGCTAGGGTTTAAGCTTGTGCTCTGGTATCATGTTGAAATTAGAGATGAAAAGAGAAATCTACTCATTTGATAGAAGGAGTTATATATTTATAGAATATCCAATTAAATGGATATCTAATTACCTAATAAACCAAAAAGACATAAAGTTATAACTCTAACAAAGATCAAAGAAGATATTAATCCACTTTTCTATTTCTCAAATTGGAAGTTGCTTCCGATCTTCACCATCTATTGTCATAGAGAAAATACTTATAGATTCAATTACTTGCCGATTTCCATCGAACAACAACTCATGATTGACATGGATGTTGGCTCTCTGCCTGCTCTCACATATTCATGCCAGTTGTATATGGTCTACTTTATCACACAATTACTTGCAAGTTTATTTATTGTACACTTTCAAGGTTAAAACATTTTTCACTTCCTGAATATACATGGGTCAAAGAAGTGGACTGCCCTTTTTCTATCAAGTACACTGCTTGTAGCCAACTTACAATAGAATCTACTTCACACAATTGTCATCCATATTTTCTTCCATTCTGGAAAAGAAAGAGCACATGAAATACAAAGTACGTTGTTGTTCCATCTTTTCCATCAGGATTATCACCATTGAGAGCACTTTTTCTGCATTTAATATTGCTCTGAGCTTTAGTCAAACTGTGACAAACAATTTCTTGTTATCACTTTCTCTTTAACCACTGAATTTAGGGGCAACTAGACTGTTATTGTGCATCAAGGGTGCATCAAGCTTATCTAAAATTATTAGTTTTAGATTTTTAATTATGTAAATTATAAATTTCAATCCAAAATTATTAGATTCAAATAAGGCAATACAATGACTTTGTAATCTTGGATTATGCCTTCAAAAACAATTTTTTGCATTAAATATTCCTTTGGGCTTTAGTCGTTCACTTCTTAATGAAGTATCAAACCCTTGGGAAACAATTTCTTATTATCGCATATTTTTAACCACTGTGAATCTGGGGGCAGCTAGACTGTAACGGTAAGTTAGGTTATGTTTTTATACCTTAATATATCTGCCCTGAGTGTACATCAAGCAGAAGTGATTGTTATCTAAATATATTAGGATTGAATTAGATTTCTAATCTGTTCAATCATAAATTTGATGCTAATTATGATCAGTTCTATAGAAGCCTATTCACAGACTTTGTAATCTTGGTATGTAGTTTTGAGAATATTGAGTTTAGCCCCTTGTTAGAGTTCATCTTGTTATTGGGGTTTGAGTCTTAGTTTCTTTTGGGAAAGAGAAGATTGGGTAAATTATGAGGATGCCAAAAAGAATTGATTGCTGAGCTGTATGAAATAGGAAACTCAATTTCTCCCTGAAGACCATGAACAGTTGTTCCTGGAGTGACCAAATAAGATTGTAGAGTGATTTTCTTGTCCCACATTATTATGCATTGCATGCAATCAAGCATGGAGAATCAACTAGTCAATGAGTCATGCCTATTTAATCATATGGGATTTAAAATTTACAAGATATTACCTCATCAATTTCAGCACTAGTTGTTCCATAGAGTTTGCGTGCATCGTTCACTATAGTTTTTGGTAAACCTAGTCTCTCAGCAATATTGATGGCATTTGAGCGACCTGCAAGATGAAATTTTAATTTTTATATTATTTTACCAATTGACAAGTCTGAAATGACTTTGTAAACAAAAAACGTACATGAAAAGTGAAGCTAAAAGAGAAAATACAACTGAACTTATTATTACATTTTTCTTTTGCATGTTACATGCAGTAGTATGCAGTAGTTACATGCATACTAACTGAGATGCCTGATATGTGAGAAAGGGTGGTATTGATGCAATGGAAAGTATTAGGAAAAAAAAAATTGAAACAGGACATGAAGAACATGTGGATGTTCTGGGAAGAAAGTTGATCATCTGACTGGATGTTCTGGGCAGAAAGTTGATGATCTGACAAGCAGATTGTCTCAAACCCAGAATATTGAACCATGAAGCAATACATATTCATATACAACTGATACACTAAAGATAATGCAAGGTGTCTCATCACATAAAATTATCATTTTAATCATTATGCAACTTCCAAAATTCAATTGAAAATGTAAATTGAATTGCAGGCAAGAATCAAAATTGAGAGATCTCTATATGTTTAGATAATCATTTCATAGTTGGTAACAGACTTAATACATGATAGTTGACATGAAGATATCGAATGTCAAATTCTTGATCCCTAGGAAAATGGAAAAACCAAGCATTACTATCTAAACAAACGCATCTAAATTAATATGTTCTAAATACAAGAAATAAAGGAAACATAGTGAATTCTGACTCCCATCTTCTAATTCGAGAGTTCTATATTAGCTCATTTGGTCCAATAATTCATCTGATTTGAATAAGAAAGAGTTGAAGAGGAGATAATTTTGGGATTAGGATTTTCTTCCCAAATTATGTTCTAGGATCCAACTACACCAAATTTGCTCTCCTTGATGCCTATTAAAATTAGAACCTAATAGAAAGCAATTAAATATTTGGATACTATTTGCTGCACCAGTCAAATCCACGGCTCAACTAATTGTTAAATTTTCTTCCACGGGTATCTGTTAAAATAAGAAATTAAGAACGAAAGAGAGGAAGGTATCAATCCTAGACCTACTAGAGAAAGACTGCCAACCGAAAACAATTTCATGTGACACATCTCCAGAGAGGCTCACCACATTGTGCCCATTGCAGAACACAATTATCAGATTTTTTATCAGAATGATAATGATGGAGATAATTATCTATAGATTAGATTTCTAATTATGCTAATTTGAAATTTGATTCTGTTAGAATAAGTGAGGATATATTTTGTAGTTAAATGGGTTATTGGATATCCATATATCCATGGGGTGTCTAATACCTATATATATGTATTCTTCACTAATCAATAGAGATCTTTTTGATTTTTCACTCATAACATGATACCAGAGCACAGGGAGAAACCACAAAAAAACCCTAGCCGCCTGACCTACACCGTACTCGCCGCCAGCCGCCGCCGGTCGCTGCCGACTGCCTGACCTGCGCCGAACGTGCCCTCCTGCCCTCCCACTGCCTCCAAACCTCCCGCCTACGTGCCCCAAGGCCTCCTCCACTGCCGGCAGGCTGGTACGTGGCCTGCAGTCCACTACCGGCTGTCTAACCGGCCGTTCCGCTGTCGTCGCTGGTCGTATGGCGTCACCGGCACATATTGTGTCACCGGTGATGCCTGGTTGTCTCTCCCGTCCACTTGTTAGGGTAGTCCAGTCCTTCCTGGTCATGTTTGAGGTCCTTCTCCAGTCTCCAGTTGGTGTTGTGTGTGGATACGTCACATCCACACACCGTGGTGAGCAATTGGTCTATTTTTTTCGTCGTTTTCAGACCGTCTATTTGTGATTTGCTACTAAAAATCAGTGAGGATGTCATCCCGTGATTCGTTTGTTAAAAACATAAGTGGTACCTCTGAGAAACTCTCTGGCCCTAACTATCATCTGTGGTGCCAGAGTTTTAAGACATTTGTTTTGACACACAGAAAATTAAAGCACCTTACAGATCTTCCTCCGGATATCAAATCTGACATTTATAAAGATTGGTTGGCCGATGATGCGGAGGTTATTACTTGGATGACTAACAGTATGGAGTCTTCTGTTGCGCTTGGTGTCATATCATTGCGGCCAGCAAAGAAGATTTGGGATACTCTTCGACTCACTTATGGGCATGAAAAGAATATTTTCAGAGTTTGTGAAATTTATGAACAGCTTTTCACTCTACGGTAAGGAGACAGATCTGTTCAGGATCTCTTCACTGTTCTTCGAGCCTTACTAGAGGAGTTGGATATTCATCAACCTCTGACGGTTGATATCACCCGCCTACATTAGTACCGTGAAGAACTAACGGTTGCTGTGTTTCTTTCTGCCCTGAATCTAGATCTCAGTTCACAGATTCGAGGACAGGTATTGGCTACTGATGTACTACCAGATCTTCATACCACGTTCAGCAAGACTATGCGAGTGTCTACTGCTACTTCTCATACAGTGTCAGAGCCTTCTGCCATGGAAGTCACCCGTGGATGTGGACATGGTGGTGCACGAGAAGGACGTGGTCGTGGCAATACCGGAAGACGGCCACGTTGTACACATTGTAGACGGTTGGGTCACCAAGTTGAGCGATGCTGGGATATTATTGGTCGTCCTCAGACGACTAATATGACTACAGAGGCCCTCATATCTGTTGCTACTACTGAACCACCGACATTCACTGTATCACAGGCTGATTACGAGCGACTTCAGCAGCTAAAGGTCACTGACACCACTGCCACAGCCACACATGCCAGCACTTCAGGTACTAGTGCCCTATTTGCCTCGAGAGACTCCTCCTAGATCATTGATTCCGGTGCCTCCTCCCACATGTCAGGTACTCGTAATTTGTTTACACAATTATCTCAGTTATCTGATATTCGGACTGTCGCGATTGCTGATGGTCGAACTTGCCCAGTCTCTGGTGAAGAGGTGATCCACGTCTCTTCACAGTTACCACTAGAGAGTGTCCTTTTTGTCCCTGATTTTCCTATAAATTTATTGTCCATTAGTGTTATTACAAAATAGCTCAAATGTAGTGTGACTTTTTCCCCTTTTCATTGTACCTTTCAAGATTTGCAGAAGGAGAGGAGGATTGGTTTAGGCCGTGATCGAGAAAATGGAGTGTACCTGCTAATTCATGATGAGATTACTCAAGGCTTCGCTTCTACAACATCTACTGTTGAGTCTTCTTCCTTGGGGCACAATAGACTGGGACATCCGTCTCATCAGAAACTCCAGCAGGCCTTACCGTGGCAGTCCGTGTTTCGTTTTGATTGTGCGTCGTGTCAGTTAGGAAAATACCATCATGCATCGTTTAAACAGTTGCGTCTTGCGTCTAGTAGCACAGCATTTGAGTTGGTTCATTGTGATGTATGGGTCCATCTAAAGTCCAGTCTGTGTCGGGTCATAGGTACTATATTGTTTTTGTTGATGATTTTTCTCGAGTGTCCTGAATATATTTGTTGAAAGATCGAAATCATATTCATGATGTACTTAGATATTTTTTTAACGAAATAAAGAATCATTTTGATGTGACTCCCAAGTTTTTGAGAACTGACAATGCACTTGAGTTCATGCATTCTAACATCACTTCTATGTGTGCCTCACTGAGTATCATCCATCTAACATCCTGTCCTCATACCTCACAGCAACATGGGATTGCAGAGCGTAAGCATAGACACATTCTAAATGTCACTCGTACACTTATGGTACATATACAGGTTCCAAAACATCTTTGGGCTGATACTGTGCTTACAACTACCTACCTTATCAACAGGATGCCTGCAACCCCACTTGGTGGGGAGGTTCCACTTCGTCGTTTACAACCAGACTCCACCTTATTTAGTCTAACACCGATGGTGTTTGGGTGTGTGGCCTTTGTTCAGGACCTTTCCCCTGGATTGGACAAACTGTCTCCACGTGCAATCAAGTATGTTTTTGTCGGTTATTCGCGAACTCAAAGGGGTTATCGGTGTTTTCATCCTCCCACTCGTCGGTATTATGCTTCTGCAGATGTTACTTTCTTCGAGTCTGAACCATATTACAGTGCTCCTCCACCGTCCAATGTGTCTGTCCTGTTCCCTCGGTTGTCGAGTTGCAACATGCTGATCCTCAGTCTACACCAACCGTTCCACCACCAGCGTCTTCATCCTTGCAGGTATATCATCGACGGCAGCATCCTCCAGGACCTCCTCAGGACGGACCATCCTCCTCTACAAATGCAAATCCGCCCACTAGTTCCTCAGACATGCCTAACTCCTTCGAAAAGGTACTCGTTCATGTACAATTCATCCTATTTCTCATTTTGTATCTAATGATGCTCTACATCCTCGTTTCCATAGTTTTGCCTTATCCCTCCATTCTCAGACCATTCCCAGGAATTACGAGGAGACACTTTCTCTTCCACATTGGAAGGCTACTATGGATAAGGAGATTGCTGCACTTACTAGTTGTGACACATGAGAGTTAGTGGCCCGCACTGCTGGAGCTACAGTGGTCACCTACAAGTAGGTGTATACTATCAAATACAAAGCAGATGACAGCATTGACAGATACAAGGCTCGACTGGTTGCTCGGAGTTTTACTCAGACATATGGCATCGATTACGAGGAAACTTTTTCACCGGTTGCTTGTCTCAATTCTATTTGGGTGTTGTAGTCTCTTGTATTGAATAATTTATGAGATATATGCCAGTTTGATGTCAAGAATGCCTTCCTCTATGACGGTCTGACTGAGACAGTCTTGATAGAGCAGCCTCCAATGTATGTTGCTCAGGGGGAGGATTGTGTATGCAGATTACGGAAGGCTATCTATGGGCTAAAGCAAAGTCCCAGGACGTGGTTTGAGAAGTTTAGCCAGGTGGTACTTGACGGTCGCTTTCAGAGGTGTGCAGTAGACCACTCAGTGTTTTATAAGCGCACAGGTCGTGGATGTGTCATACTGACTGTATATGTGGATGACATTCTAGTGACTGGGAGTGATACAGAAGGAATTACAGAGGTAAAGGCTCATCTTCACAGACACTTTGTGACCAAAGACATGGGAAAGCCTTGCTATTTTCTAGGGATCGAGTTTGCATATGGACATTGTAGGATGGTTCTATCACAGAGGAAGTATCTTAGAGGAGACAAGCCTTCGGGGATGCAAACCAGAAAGCACCCCTATCGAGCAGTCACTATCTTTTTTGGATAGCAGCTCAGAGCTACTGGAGGATTCTGGTCAATACCGTAGGCTGATTGGCAAACTCATTTACTTGACGGTGACGCGACCTGATATTTCTTATGCAGTCAGTCTTCTGAGCCAGTTTATGCATGAACCTAGGAGGGTACACTGGACAGGTGCTCTTCGGGTCTTATCTTATGTGAAAGGGGCACCAGCAAAGGGTCTGGTATACAGGAAAAATAATCACATCAGAGTTGAGGCCTACTCAGATTCAAGATATGCAGGTGATAGAAAATCCACATCCGATTTTTGTACGTATGTGGAAGGCAATTTGGTCACCTGGCGGAGCAAGAAACAAAATATGGTGTCCAGGTCTAGTGCAGAGGCGGAGTACAGATCTATGACTCAGACTGCGTCTGAGATGATGTGGGCGAAGTCACTGCTTGAGCAGCTTGGGTGTGATGTTGAGGTACCTATGTCGTTGAGGTGTGATAATCAAACTGCGATCTTTATCGCAAACAATCTCACCTTTCATGAAAGAAAAAAGCACATCGAGGTTGACTGCCACTTTGTGAGAGATCTGATTATGAATGGAGTTATATCTACTCCATATATGCACTCTTCAGAGTAACTAGCAGATATTTTTACCAAAGGTCTTGCAGTGGGTGTGTTTAAGTCTCTATGTGACAAGCTGGGCATGGTTGATATATATGCTCCAACTTGAGGGGGAATGTTAAAATAAGTAGGGATATATTTTGTAGTTAAACGAGTTATTGGATATCCATATATCCATAGGGTGTCTAATACCTATATATATGTATTCCTCACTAATCAATAGAGATCTTTTTGGTTTTTCTCTCATAACAGATCCCAATTAGGATTAGATTTGGTTTGCCAATATAAAGGCTTTCTACCCTTGGATGACCAGTTTTTGGATAATTAATGATGTTTTCTCTTCTAGGTTTACCTTGTGACTCATGCTTGATTAGAGTCTCAATTACCAGAGGACGGTTTGTAGATTGTTCTTAACATCAAGAATCAGATTGTTGTTTGATTTCTCTAGAGTTTGGATTATAGTCGATCACCATTATCTTGTAATCAGAATGTAGGATGATTCCCATCTTATCACACAACAGAAATGGACATGTAAAGTTGTCAATGAGTTGAACTCTTTCAGAATGGTTCAAGCTCAACTACATAGTACGAAACCAAGCCCAAGCCTGAAATTAAGCTTGCTAATCTGTATAAACAAAACACAAAACAACCTTGAGTTTTTTACAAACTCAGTTCAGCTCGATCAGTCTGTGCATGTATGTGCATGCAAGCATGCACATATGCATGTTTTGTATGCATTGATAGATAAACTTGTCGATGGATAGGTACATTCATGTGATGCTATATGCAGTCTAGACAAAAAAGAAACGATACCTCCAGAGACTATTCCATTACTTCACAGCAAAAGGAGAAATATTTGGAATTACCAAAATGTTTGAGTGTACATGCAATTCCATACTACTTAGCAAATAAAGTAACAGATGATTCTAAATCTGTGAAGAAATTAGATAGGAAGAGACCTGGTACTCCCCAAAGTATTCTATAAGTCGGCTTTAAATTGACTTCATCAAATTCCACACACGCATTCTCAAATAGGTAATTTCTACAAGAAAAGAAACTATTGTCAACAAAATAACTCAAAATTGAATAAAAATACTCAAACAATAGGAATAGAAACTCATAAAAAAAATGAAAAGGTCACTTCACGAAATCTGTGTAGACCAAATTCCTGAAATTCAATCTTCTGCACCTACAAATCCCAGTTTCTTTCCTTTTTTAAGTAATTAAGCTCGTGTTTGTTTCGGCAAGTGAATAAATAAAGATTGGTCAGACGTTTCCAAGTTGATATTTTGTAATTTCAGGAGTTGGACTTTCTCATTTTTCATAAAATACACCCAAAGGATTCTAAGATTTTGGTAGAATACATATTCCTTGACAAATGTTCTAGTTACTACCACCTCCTTGCTTTTCAGATAATTACAAGCACCCCCTAGTGTTTGTTAGTTGTGCTCAGGTGAAGTGACATTGATCCCCTCGTGAGGATTCGAATATGAAATAAGATAAACATGCCAGTATCTTAAAAATTTTGAAATTTTGAGTCACCAGAAGTTCCTTCCAAAGGCTCATGTAAATCGTTAATGGGAGGTACACTAGGCAAACATAGTTTTATGATCCACAAAATCAACAGTGAAGCCATTAAATGTGTTGAGCTCATACCTGTACTTGAGTGTTTTGAGCTCGCCATGATGAGTCGTAGCTACTGTCAAAAAAGCACCACTTTCAGCAAAAGACCCCAACAATGCCATTCCCAGGGCTGCTCCTTCAAGAGGATTTGTCCCAGCACCAACCTAGTTCAAATTATATCATGAAAACAAAAAACAAATTTGAATTTCCCACTAAGAACTAGTGCTCTGATATCATAACTTGTAAGGTAAGGATTGGGTCATCTAGTCTAATTCAATCAACCAAATTATTTTCATACTTAATCTCCAAAGGATCATCGTTTTTTTCAAAACCATGAACATCCTAAAGTAGTTGTGCTTTAAAAAAATGGCATACATAGTGGTTTCAAGTTACATGCACTTTGGCTCTAAAATTTCATCTACTCTTCGTCAGCAAACAACTAGACAGTTGAAGTACCCTCGACTGTCAATCTTTAGTTTGAGTGACTAAATTTATGCAGGGAAGAAATAGGATAAACAACCCTTAATATTTTACTATATAGATGTAAAACCTTTTAATAACTAAGCCCAAGGGTAGAGCTATGTAAAATTAAAGATATTCAAGAAACAACATAAGTGAAGCATCAATATAGACTCACTTCATCTAGCAGGACCAATGATTGACTTGTCGATTCTGATTGAATAGCCTGAAAATAATATAATTGAATATGAAAACAAACATCTAGACAATTTTTTATATAGTTATTTGCTGAATATAAATGTACATCTACAACAGTGAATTATCATCAGTTGGTGGCAAATGTGCCTGGACAGAAAAGAAGATTCCATAGTTGCATGATGCCTGTCAATCAACAAGCTGATTTTGTGATCTTCAGATCCAATTTGGAACTCTTTGACAAGCTTCTTGGCAATTTGTGATCATATGATTTGAAAATGCTAAGGAATGGTTAATTACACAAATCCAAGTGTAACCTGAAATATGGAGGTAAGACCTCAAAAATAAGAAGGAACATAAAGATTAAGCAATTTATGTTCTGTACTTAAAATGTGTCTGCAATTAATAAAACCAGTTAGTGAACATGAACCTGTGACCCCCCAACAAGTTCAATTGTAAAGCTAAATCTTACAAAAAGCTCAACATGGGCAGTGCAAAAATAAAAGGACATTGTGGCAATATATTTCACTTCACAATGACAAGAACATTTCTTTAAGTAAATCAAACCTTAACTTTCGATAATTTGGAAGGAAATATAAAGATTCTGTTTTCTTTGCTTTTTGTCGATATGAAGATTACCATGATTGCCAATGTCAAATCCCTCTTACATTTTTTTTTTTTTTTATAATTAAGAAGAAACCTTACATTTTGATATGGGGACTGGTCCTATATCCATTCCTAACCCAGTCCAGTAAAAAGAAACCACCAGCTGTTGGTCCCAAACTGTAGGCCAAGCAACTCACCGAACAACTGAGGCAAGGGCAAACGGTCACCATAAGGCAATCGAACTCTGACAACAACCAAGCGATCTACATTCGTTAGATCCTCAACCACCTGCTAGGTGGTAGAAGTTTGTTGGTCAAGGCAAATAATACTTCATCTACCCCAAGTAAGTCATAAATGCCACATTCATTCCAGTGCAAAGGTAAGCTTTTCACACACCCTTTAAACCTAATCCATCCTCTCGTACTGTTCAGATTCTAACTTAAGCATTGGAACACCTTTGACCACCCAACGATCGAGGTCCTTTGACATTCATTCGTGTTGTGGTTCTCAAGACCGAGCAGAGGTGACTTGTCCGACCGATTCAAGTCAACCAACCCAAACACAACCCATGTAATTGGACCAATCCCAAGGTACAATGCCATGCTAATCGAAAATGAGATCAATTAGTGTCATCTGTTGGAATAACTTTAATGCATGTTGTATGTCGATTCACACTAGATCCTAAGGCCAGTCGTTTAGAGTCACGATAGAGATCACCTCAAAGCCCTCCAAAAGCAAGTAGCCTCACTAACTAAGGAGCTCAGGAGGATCAAGGAAGCTCAATAAGCTTAATCTCAACCGTAAAAGGAATGGGCAGGACAGGTCATCCTAGCCAAGCCTTCTGCCCCACCCTAAAGGTCTGACCTGTCCAACTAATAATAGAAGTAATTTTCAAAAAAGTCATTAGACAAGTCGAAGTAGCAAACGTAGTGCAGATTATAACTAATAATAGAAGTAATTTTCAAAAAAATTGGTTCTAGGATTATAAAAAAGTATGATATATATTAGACACTACATACAGTTCACTATATTAACCTAATATTTAAGGATTTCACAAAGACAATGTCGATGGAGAAGACAATAAGAGATGTAAAGATTGTAACAAATTTCATTTACAACTACTCATTTTTACTAGTTTTAATGAGATCACTCGAGTATTATGGTGGTGATTTGATTTGTCCAGAAATCACCTAATTTGCAATAAATTATATTACTCTTCAAAGTATAATTAATCGAAGAAATGAATTGAATTATGTGTTCAATTCGTCATAATGATACAAATGCTACGAAAGTAAAAGTCTAATTGGTAGGAGAGTAAATTCAATTATAAATAATGTACATTTTTGAGAGAATTGTCGAAAGGTTGTAAATATTATAAAACCAATTTGGAAAGTCCTTTAGTTGATGAATAGTGATAAAAAACCTACCATGAGTTTCTTCTATGAGTCTATAAGATTGATGAAAAATATTGTGGCTGATGATGCATACAGATCATCTAAGGCATATCTTGAAATTATAGATGAAAGATAGTCTAATATGTTTCTTCATTCTTTACATGAAACTAGTAAGCATTTTAACATGTACATTCATGTTTTTCATCATTATATTTCATTTGTTACATAATTATTTTCTAAATGAGGTTTATGTCAATGTAAGCATATTATTTGAATTACAGTTCCAGTACAGTCATCAACTTCGTAGTCGTATTAATTTATTAACAGTTCTTAAAGATGTGATCAAAAAATTGAAACCTAATCTCAGTGTCCAAGGACAAGTTCTCAATGAAATAAAGTACTTTTAGGATGAACTTCTATCATTTAGAGAGTCTCATACAATACGTTCTCGTAACACAATGACTCCAAGTAATATTTTTAATATCACTTCTTTTATTTGATAATATTATTCCATAATATAGCTAATAATTAAATATCATATCTCAGGTGAACGGTAGATGTTAAATAGAATAGATGTTTCAAATATAAGGAATATTGCTATAAAGGTTTATCTTAAATAGCAACAGTATCTGATTGTAAACGAAATTAGAACACATTTAACCTTATTCATACAAAAAGAAGAAACAGATTAGATACTATAAGATTGAATGACTTGGTGTTTGTGCATTACAACATGCGATTGAGAATAAAATATATCAAAGAGGGAGAAAAAAGACTATATTTAGTGATTACAAGAAAATAAAGAATCAGTCCTTGACGAAAAACAAAATAGACGACATCCTAGAATTACTAGTAAAATAGACATCGATGTAGAGAATATATGAACTCATCAGGACACTCTCATAGAAATACTTCAGACTTAGAAGATGACAGTGGTACAGATGATGATGACATACAACCACCCGACGACGATGATGGTGCTATTAGAGATGCATTCCTACCTACAACAAAAGAGCTATAAAGACAGAAAGAGGCTCAAAGTCAGAGGCCATTTAACCCATTTATAGAGCAGGATGATGCATTCACACATACTACACAAGATAAAGATAATGAAGTCCAATCAGAAATTCATTATTGACAAAAGGATCGTTGTGATCAACAATTACTAGATGAAGACTATTGGAGCAGTCATACAAAAAGATATTTGTTAGACTCACTTAACTCTTTGAGTATTCATGATCTTAGAAATCCTTATGATTATAGCTCTTATGAAGGTGATTTTGTTGGATAAACGGACTATAACATTGAAAGTGATTGAACAAGAAACACATATTCTTATGTTTCAAGCGAACAAACTGGATGAAATATGCGCTCATTTTTTCATTATACACCTTCTCAAACATAATATGAAAAACAACCACTCGAACGTCCTTTAAATCATTCTTACATTCCTTGACAACCTCAAGAAATTCCTCAACAAGTATATATAATACCACAATATCTACCAATAAGATTCCTAATACAACTGCTAATGTCACAATACCACTACTACATCCATGAATACTAAACATATTATAAGAATATGTCTTGCAACAACTATAAAGTCCTTAGTTCGACAATAAATTTATTAAGAATGCAACATAACTAATATACAAAAAAAATATTTTAATCAACCAAAATATTCTTCATGATATTACGCATATATAATGTAACTTTTTTGAGCACTTTTGTTTTTAAACATTTTTATGTATAATTTATACTTCAAGATATTTGTATTAGGTCCATCTACTGTATTTTAATGTTATACATATTGAGAAAATGGATCTAAGTAATTTAAGATGTAGATTATTGCTTACTTTAACTTATCCTAAAGTTTCAAATCAAAATTCAAAATTTTTTAACCAATTCCATAGACTTCTATAAATTTACTGTGTTTCCACCGATATTTCCATCAGTGTCCGACACATTTCCTATCTTTGTTGGACCGAAGTTTGATACGAAATTGATGTTTAATTTTATGATTGAAACACAGGGTTGTGAATAATTGAGACAATAATAGCAGCTCAAAAAAAAAATCATAATGTAAACTGTCTTGAAATGACATATGAAAAATAAATCTAAGCACAGTATCATGAACAAGAGGTGTTTAGTATCTAGAAATAATAGTTTCAACAATCACAATGACTTGGGAAACTAGAGAAGCTTCAAACTCACACTTATCTGCTTTAAATGGCCAGAAAAGGTTGATAAAGATTGAGATAATGACTGCTCGTCACCAATATCAGCAAAAATGGCATCAAACCATGGTATTTGAACTGGTTCAGAAGCTAAAACATAAAGACCTGCAATAGTATCAACATGAGAGACATATGCATAACTAATTAGTAGTTTAAAGGGAGTAGATAAGCAAGAAACACAGTAGGTTTTGCGTTGCAATGGAAAAAGTTCAAGAATAATGAAGCTAAAATTAAACTAGCTATTCAGTTAAAACTTGAAACTTTAATATTATGCTGAATGATAGAAATAATAAGGTTGGCTAACAGATAAAGGAAAGAATATGAGATGTTCAAAAACAATATGCACGTCCACTGAAAATTTAGTTTTCAAGGAGAAACTTTAGGCAATAAACATCTAGGGAGACCGATAATCAGCCTTTGAAATAACTTTAACCTTTGAAATAAAATATCCTTTAATTTTTTGTGTTAATCGATTTCACCAAGTAATAACCCCCTTCTAAAACGTGCAAATCCAACTAAACTACTTGAATTTTTTTTCTATTGTACATTATGATAAATAAATGCTGAATGTATATATAAAATGTGTCCGACAAACCTAGACATAGGCCGGTTTTAGGTCACCCAGTACAATTGGTTATAAGTGTGGGCCAAAATTTTCCAACATGAACGCAGTTCAGCCTATAAAGGCATTAGCCCTACCCAACCCTTCTAATTATGGCAGGCAGTGGGGCTAAACAAATCATGCTTGGGCTTAGTCCATACGTGGGCCTGGAGAAAAGGAGTCACATTGGGCATAACATGGGCTAATGTTGTCAGGCCAATTTACAGGGTTTCTGGGACATCAAAGAATATCAACCCTAGGCTAGAACATGAGCTTTAGGGGCCTCAGTATACAGGTGTCAATTGAGCTCTGCCTGGAGTAACCGTGCCCACAGTATTATTCATGCCCAAAGTCAGGACCCAAACACGGCCAACAGCATGGGCCCAATCATGCATGAGCCGTGTTGTTCTTGGGCCTCATTATAGCCGAGCTTGGGCCTTGTTATGGGCCATGTTGTGCTTGGACCTCATTATAGCCAGGCCTTGTTATGGACTGTGCTTGGGCTCGTGCCATATTTCAACCTCATTATGGGTCATGTTTGATTTGTGTGGTATTTGGCCCCATGTATGGTTTCATGCCTTGTTTTGTATCTTATTTAAAACATCTTCACAAAAATACATATAAAATCTATAGACATTAGATTTAATTTTTATTAAATAATAATTAAAGCTTTAAGAACAAAAGGCACATGTTACATCTTCAAACATAAAAAAAATGAAGAAATAAAACTTTAAATTTTATTTTTTAATACTAGTTAAACTTCAACGACAAAAAAAATGAAAAATACATGTAAAATTTACAAATTCCTATTTAAGATAATGATTATCCATTAATAACAAAGTTCTCAAATTCTTCAATCCAATCTTCTTGATTTTATTGGTAACTACATCGAAAAAACTCCCAATTCTTTACACACATTAGAACATCTAGAATATCAACTTTCAATCTAGATTGTCTTTCATCTAAGACATTGCCACTAATACTAAAAACTTGTTCATAAACTACTAAAGATATTGAAATAGTTAGTAGATCTTTAGCCATAGCACATAGAATAAGAAATGTTATACTTTACTTCTTCTACCAATCTAATATATCAAATTAAGTCTAACTCAACATATTGGTGACTTGACTCATTAAATGAATGCAATTCCCATTTTATTATTTGTAAAGAAAAAGATGATAGAGGGAAATCCACATCACTATCAAAAATTTGCCAAAATTCCACATTAAAGAAGATACTATAGACGATAATGGAATTAATGTTTGACTACCATATTTTAAAGAATATAAATCATACATTCTATTTAAATATTCTTCTACTTGTCTTGGAGTTAAACCAACATCAGCATCTAAATTTCTTCCTATTGTATCAATTATTTATTAGGTAATTGTATTTTAGATCTAGGAACTAAACAACCACTTAATGCATATAAAATAGGAAAATCATGCCAATATTTCAAGTATTTATTCTTCATTCTATTTATTATAGGACTGAAATATTCAATACTACTACATTTCTTAAAAACTAAAGAAATTTCAAATAAAACATGTAAACCATGATAGAAGTAGAATAATAAATACAAGATAATTTTACAGTTGCACATAAAATGATTTTAAAAAATAACAAAAATAATTAAAAATTTCAAAATCTAAATCTTCTAATAATTTGCTTAGAACTACAACATTACAATTATAATAATAAATTAAAAGCAATTCATAAGAAATACAACTACTTAACATTAACTATATATAATTCCATCAATGAGATACATCAAGAATTTTTTTTTTATAAGGCAAACTATAAGAATCGTACATGATCAAATTCTTTGTCTTTATTCAGAATTAGTAATGTAAGACAAAACACATCATATTTTTTCAATATAACATTCGATTTCATACATTACACTATTTTAAACTATAAGATTAATTATATGGTATGCACATCTTTGTTGAAATAAAATAAAATAAAACCATTTGATTGATTTATTCTTAACATAAACATGATAATAGTAGCAGTATTACTAGATGCATTATAAAAAGTGATGCTACAAACTTTACCCTTAATACCATATAACTCAAAAATATGCATTATTGTAGAAAAAATAATCTCAACAATGTAAAGTGTTAGAGTATGTAATGTGGCTTATATGGTCTTAGTGGATAATTGGATATCCATTTAGTGTTGGATAACCAATACCCTATAAATATGTAAACACATGCTCAATAGACAACAATTTAATTTTCTCTCTCAACTTGGTACCAGAGCCTTAAAAAAATCCTAGCAAACACAACAGCCACTGCTGCCATAAGACCACCTTCTCCAGCCGCCGCCGGCTGCTACCTACCGCCACCGGTCGCCACCTGCTCAGCGTCGCCGCTCCAAATCACGTCAGCACTCTCTCCAGGTCACACCGGCCTCTTCTCCACCCCCTTTCTCCCCAGCCGTCGGCGGCCACATCAGGCCAGGCCGTCGAATGACGCCTGCAAGGGTCACCAGCGCCTTTGTAGCTGCCGATGATGCCCTAAGTCCTCTCCGTTCTGTCTGAAATGGTTGTCCAGCCCTTCCTGTGTGGTGTAGTGACTGTGTTAGCCATGTTCTAGGCCTCTCCAAGCTTCCAATCTCCGTCGTACGTAGATACGCCACATCCACGACCTTGGTGAGCAGTCCGATTCACTCTTGTTAATTTTTCAGTATTTTTTCAGTCAAAGACTATGACATCTCATGACTCGTTTGTCAAAAATATGAGCGGTACATCTGAAAAGCTCTCGAGATCCAACTATATATTGTGGTTCAGAGTTTTGAGACATTTATCCTAGTCCGTAGAAAACTGAAGCACCTCATCCACCCTCCTTCTGATATCAAGTCAGAATAATATAACGATTGGCTTGCAGATGACGTCGTTATCCTATTACATGGAGCACCTTTATTACATGGATGACAAATAACATAGAGCCCCAAGTTACACGAGACGTTATCCTATTACGGCCTGTCAAGAAGATCTGGAATATCTTACGCCTTACTTATGGTCACGAGAAGAACATCTCTCGTGTTTGTGAGATCTATGAGTAGATCTTCACTCTTTGTCAGGGGGATCAGTCTGTTCAGCAGCACTTCACTGCGTTTCGAGCACTATTAGACGAGTTAGATGTATATCAGCCGTTGACAGTGGATATCACCAAACTTCGTCAGTACAAAAAGGAATTAGCAGTTGCAGCCTATCTTTTTGGTCTCAACCTGGAGAATAGCTCTTAGATTTGAGGTCAGGTTTTGGAAGATTTGGAAGCTGACAGTGTCCCAGACTTACAGACGACTTTCAGCAAGGTTCCCCGAGTTTCTATAGCCTCGACTCATCCCGTGTTTGAGCCATCTGCCATGGTAGCCATACGTAGGCGTGGACGTGGCAATTCTCGAGGAGGCGGTCGTAGACGAGATGACACAGGTGGACGTCCACGGTGCTCACATTGCGGTCGCCTGGGGCATAAGGTTGAGAAATGTTGGGACATTATTGGCAGACCACAGACCGCTCATGTCACTCCTGAGTCCTCCAGTACTACAGCTACTACTGAGAAACAGACTTTCATCGTCTCACAGGCAGATTACGAGCGGCTCAAGTAGCTAAGATCACAAACTCTACTACCACGGCTACTCATGCGAGCTCTTCAGGTACTAGTGCCTTCCTTACATCTAGAGACTCTTCTTGGATCATTGATTCCGATGCCTCCTCCCACATGTCATACACGTAGCCTATTTACTCAGTTGTCCCAGTTATCTACTTTTCGTACTGTGGCCAATGCTGATGACCGAACCTGTCCTTTGTCTAGGGAAGGGGTAGTACATGCCTCTCCACAATTACTACTTGAACAAGTCTTTTTTGTTCCAGATTTCCCTGTAAATTTACTTTTCATTAGCGTTATTACAAAACAATTAAACTGTTCAGTCACCTTCTTTCCCTTCCATTGTACTTTTCAGGATTTACAGACGAGGAAGAGGATTGGTTTGGGCTGTAAGCGCGGCAATGGAGTATACTTACTAGTTCGTGATGAGATACCTCCAGGATTAGCTTCTGTGGCATCTACTTCAGAGTCTTCATCCTTGTGGCATTACCGGTTAGGACATCCCTCTCATCAGAAACTTCAACAAGCATTACCTTGACCATTTGTTTCATCTTTTCAGTGTGAGTCCAGTCAGTGAAGAAAGCATCATCGAGCTTCCTTTAAAAGGTTAAGTCGTGCGTCTACTACTACGTTTTTGAGTTAATCCATTATGATGTCTGAGGTCCGTCTAGAGTTCCATCTGTATCGGGACATAGGTACTATATTGTTTTTGTGGATGATTTCTCCCGAACTTCATGAGTTTATTTGTTGAAAGATCGGAGTCAAGTTTACAATGTACTTTGTAATTTTCTTAATGAAATAAAGAATCATTTTAGTGTTACTTCGAAATTTTTGAGAACTGACGATACCCTTGAGTTTATACAATCCAAGATTACTTCTCATTGTTCTTCTTTGAGTATTCTCCATCAGACTTCTTGCCTGCACACCTCCCAGCAGAATAGGGTGGCAGAACGCAAACATCGGCATATTCTCGATGTCACCCGCACTTTTATGGTCCATATGAATGTCCCAAAGCAGTTGTGATCTGATGCGGTACTTACAACAACTTATCTCGTCAACCGCATGCCCTCCACTCTATTGAGGGGTGAAGTTCCTATCCATCAGCTTAAACCTAAGTCACACCTAGAGTTTTTGGATATGTAGCATTTGTTCAAAACCTTACCCCTAACTTGGATAAACTGTCTCCACGCTCTCTCAAGTGTGTATTTGTTGGATATTCGCGCACACAAAAGGGGTATCGTTGTTTCCATCCTCCAACAAGACGATATTTTGTATCTACCGATGTCACTTTCTTTGAGTCAGAACCGTACTACAGTGTCTCCCCTTCCTCGAGTGTGCCTGTTCCCATTCCTTCTGTTGTTGAATTACAGCATGTTGACACTCACGATGCACCCACTTTACCACAAGTGGCTACTCCTCCTTTGCAGATTTATCAGCGACAGCAGCGTGCTCCAGTACCTCCTATCAACGAACCATCCTCCTCTGCTGATGCAGATCCATCCACTACATCCTCAGACTTGCCTATTATACTTCGAAAAGGTAGTCGGTCTTCCACTGCACATCGTATTTCTCATTTTGTTTCCTATGACTCCCTTCACCCCTGATTTCGCAGTTTTGCCTTGTCTCTTGTTTCCCAAACTATTCCCATATCCTATCAGGAGGCACTTTCCCTTCCTTACTGGAAGAACGCTATGGATAAGGAGATAGCTGCCTTCACTAGTCGTGGTACGTGGGAGTTAATAGTCAGAACTGCTAAGGCTAATGTAGCCTCTTGTAAGTGGATCTATACCATAAAACACAATGCAGATGGACACATTGATAGGTACAAAGTTAGACTGGTAGCTTGTGATTTTACTCAGACGCAGGGGATTGATTATAAGGAGACTTTTTCTCCTGTTGCTCTTCTAAATTCTATCAGGGTTATCATTTCTCTTACTCTGAATCACTCATGGGATCTTTGCCAGTTGGATGTCAAGAATGTCTTTCTCTATGGTGATCTAATTGAGTCTGTTCTAATGGAACAGCCTCCAAGGTATGCTGCTCAGGGGGAGGATCGTGTATGTAGACTTAAGAAAACAATTTATGGCCTCAAACAAAGTCGCAGAGCCTGGTTTAAGAAATTCAGTAAGGTTGTTCTTGCTGGGAGATTTCAGCGATGTACAGTAGATCACTCAGTTTTTCACAGGCGTACAGATCATGGACATGTTATCCTGGCTGTTTATGTGGATGATATATAATTGACAAGCAGTGATATACAGGATATTGAGGAAGTTAAAACCCATCTTCGTAGTCACTTTGTGACGAAAGACATGGAAAAACCTCATTATTTCCTTGGGATAGAGTTTACCTATGCACATGGCAAAATGACGCTGTCACAGAGAAAGTATGTACTGGATCTTCTACAAAAGACAGATCTCTTGGAATGCAAACCAGAGAACAGCTCTATTGTGCAGACACCAGCCTTCTGAGATAGTAATTCAGAGCTACTTGAGAATCCTGGTCAGTACAGGAGGTCGATTAAGAAGCTTATCTACTTGACTATGACACTGCGAAACATTGCATATGTTGTCAGCCTGCTAAGTCAGTTCATGCATGAGCCTAGGAGAATGCATTGATGGGTGCCCTTCGTGTTCTCTCTTATGTAAAAGGTGCCCCAGGAAAAGGTTTGGTTTATAGGAATAATGGTAACAGGGGGACAAAAAATCTACATCCGGTTTCTACACATATGTGGAAGGAAATTTAGTCACATGGCGCAGTAAAGAGCAGAATATAGTATCAATGTCGAGTGCAGAGGCAGAATATAGATCCATGGTCCAGACAGCATGTGAAATGATGTGGATAAAGTCTTTATTAGAGCAGCTTAGGTTTGGTGTCAACACACCTATGTCTATGAGGTGTAATAATCAAACTGCTATTTTTATTGCAAATAATCCCACCTTCCATGAACGAACAAAGCACATTGAAGTGGATTGTCACTTTGTGAGGGACATGATCATACAAGGAATCATCTCTACTCCTTATACTCCATCTTCAGGTTAGCTTATTGATATCTTCACAAAGGGTCTAAGTGTTGGGATATTTGAGTCTTTATGTAACAAACTGGGAATGATTGATATGTATGCTCCAGCTTAAGAGGAAGTGTTAGAGTATGTAATGTAACTTATATGGTCTTAGTGGATAATTTAATATTCATTTAGTATTGGATAACCAATACCCTATAAATATGTAAACATATGCTCAATAGACAACAACTTAATTTTTTTTCTCTCAGCTTAAGAATAGCAAATTTTTCTAAAATCAATTAATCTATTTTGTAATATCCAATTTCAATAATAAAATGCACAGTAATAGTGAAGTACCCAATTTTAGTCCTACCCTCTTAATAATAGAAGTATAAGTAGTATTAATAGTACCAAAAAATTTTATTAACTATTGTCAAAAAATATGAAATCCATCGATAATATCTTTTCTAGTTGTATTCCTAGAAAGATTCTTAAACTATGGGCAATAAGCTTGGAAAACATACTCCTAGTACAAATTATTACTAAAATTAATAGATAAATTATTTACAACAATTAACCACACATACATTTCTCTAGCTTTCTGGAAAAAATAATACCAATTACTTATCCTACCATCTAAGTTAATTTGAAGTTGACATTAGTGGATAATAGAGATATTAGATTGTTTAGCTAAATATAAGGTTAAGTGCCTTTCTAAATGACTAGTCCCACTAGAGGACTTACATGTGAGGTTCATTTTTTTTGCAAATTTTCCAAAATACCCGCTCCTCTATTACACCCCTTGCTCCCCACTTCATGTTCGATCCCATTACAAGGTCGAAATACTTCTATACAAGAAGATTTGGCATTGTTGCAATCGATTGATTCAATAGTTAGAGTAATATTCAGACTACCATAGTGACGTTATCAAATTGTTCTTGAAAATCAAAGTTAAGAATTTTTCACTAATCATCTGACTTTCATGATGTCATTGTTGTAAGAAATGCAAAAGAATTAAGAGATAAAGTAGAGTGAGAAAGTACAGAGAGAGAATTGAGAACTTGAAACTTAGTACTTGGAAGCATAGTTATTAAGGCAGGCACTTGGGCGTTGCCTAGGAGTCAAAGGGTAATAATGCTAAGCCAGTCTACGTATCTATTAGATCCAAATTTGACAGGATCTGACTCCTTAGTATGAAAAAATAAATAAGGGAGGGCAGCAATTTGTGCCTTACCTCGATTGTTACTCCTCCCGTTGACTACTACTCCTTTATCCAAACCTCCAACGACAACACCGACCAAGTCCTTACCTCCAATGGCCTCTTCCTTTCACTCTGGCAACAATTTTCACCCACATCAGCGATGGTTTCCAGTTACTCCAAATCTTTCTCCATTCTTCTTTCTTCTTTTTATTTGCAAGGTGAAGCCCACTATTTAACCTCTTTTTCATTTATTTTCTATTCTTGATGTTTTTAACAAGTTTCATGTCTATTAACTTGTTTTTACTTGTTTATTTATATTTTTTTACTTAATATCAAGGATAATAAATTCTAAAATTTATTTATTTATTTTAATGCCACCTAGGTGTTGCCTAGGCACCCCAACTCAACACCTTGACACTTCCGTGCCTTAATAACTATGCTTGGAAGAGGGAGCGGGAGTTGAGTGAGTGAGTGACTTGGGAGAGTAAAAGATGTTGTAGTTATATGGTGGAATGGGAGGAGATGGGTGGTATTTATAGGCACTTGTGGTCGAATAAGATTTAGATATACTTTTCTAATTTTTTGTATTTTATTCTAATTTTTTGAAAAAAGATAGGAACTTAAATGTCATTATTAGGAACGATAGACCCCTCAACGTAAATAAAAATAAATACAACAGTCAAAATGCAAATTCTCACTAAGCAAGTAGATGTTGAGATAATAGCCTTTATTGGTAACCATCGGTAATATATATGTTGGAATCATGTCTTGTCATGCCTGGACCCAATCATGCTAGTGCTTGGTCCGAGCACAATCAAGTTCAGGCCAAGCATGAAACCAATTGTGCTCATGCCAAGCACAGCATAAGAGGCCATACTCAAGGCCCAACATGGCCCATGACTCAACGCCATGTCGGCTCAAGCACAATTTAGGCCTTGCTGTGTCATAAGACCCATAAATAATTCAGTCCAAATGACACCTCTACATTAACATGAGAGTTGGGTATCATTCAATTAAATATGCCAAGCAATATTGTGCACTCAGGAATTGAAAGATGTATAGGATAATTTTTGGGCATGGACATGAGTTTAAGGAACCACTTTGAACTGAGCAGCACGTAGACGAAGTGGATCCAAGATAACATTCACTTTCTACTCTCATTTTCACATACTACAAACAATATCGACAGACATTACCAATGTCAAACAACTCAAACCTCAATGTGGGTGAAACTAGGGTGAATAATGGCTTAGTTTGACCCAGAAACCCACTCAACCTGATGGTCTTGGACTCTTCGGTTGGGTTGGTTTAGGTGTTTGTTTTACATTCATGGGTTAGCACTGGTTCTCTAAGTTTCAAACTAAACAACTTGGTCAGTTTCAAGGGTAGATTTGGTCTTGGTTTTGCTCTGAGTTACATCCCTAGATTAAATTAACCTTAAGGAAGAACATCTTCATTAATCATTACACAACAATGATAAAGATTATATTGTCATGCCCAAAACAAGCACAGGCAAGCAGTTTACCTAGTTCAAGACAATCATAAATATAAGACCTTTTTGTCCTTGAGAAGGTAGATACTAAATGTAAAACAAAAAAAATTACACCTACATGAAGATCAGGCAAAGCAAGGGGGTGCCACACAAACAAAAAAATTAACAAGAAGAAAGAGATAAAAAACTACAAATACAAAGAGGAGCATGGCAGTTAAACAGTCACAATTCTACAATCAATATAACACTATGTATAGCAAGAAGGTGTAAATATTAAACCTCTAGAGACACATATATCGACCTGATTTGGCCATTAAGGAAGCTAGGCCAATTGTCTTCAAGCTAATGGTTTTTCCTCCGGTGTTAGGACCAGTAATAACCACCACACTTGTTTTTGAAGATATTAGAAAATCAATGGGTATAGGATGTTCTTTTTCCAATTTAGCAACCTGAAAAAAAAACAATTTCATTCAAGTCGCAAAACCACTTGACCACATCCATGACTAGAATAAACATTATTCAATTGGTAGAGTTTCCCTTCACCTTTTGTTTAAGGGAAGCAAGATCCATTTCATCAGAATCTTTTGTAGTGGTACCCCTACCAAGAGACCTTGCCCTCCTAATTTCCTACAACCATAGAGCTATTTTAGTTGAGCTCAAAAATATGCAAAGGAACTTGATAAAAGGAATTGACAGCAAGGGAAAATACATTAAAAATATCTGTAAAAATTGAAAATTCAGATATCATATTTTTCAAAGATAAATTACTATTAGAAACTTGTGGCATGAAGATGAGCTTACCGACATGGCAGCACTGACTTCCTTTCTAGCCTTCTGCAAGTTTTCTTGATGTTGATGACGTAATAAAGGATGATAAGCTCTGCGTAAACATAACTTCCATTTGTTTTGGCTAAGGTAAGAATCGGGGATAGTTTTTGAGGTCTTGTTATCTGAAGAAACAGCTTCAGTTATGAGTAATCCATTGTTGTTCCTCAATAAAGATAATTCAGGAAAGGTTCCATCATATGCAAGGCTGTATCTTGCCCGAGCAATGACCTGTAACCAAAGCCGTCAAAAACTAAATTTCAAAATGATGGCTTAGTGTCATATTTTGACCCTTCCAACGTTGGAAACATGTTTGACATTGCTGGAAACATGATAAAAATAAGGATACCATGAAATCCATTCAGAACTTGGATTGTCAACTTGAAACTCTAGGATAATCTAAACCATGCAATCAAAGGCTAATAAATTAACCATGTAGAAATACATGATGAAAAATAGACACCCTGAACAGAAATATCCAAATCAAGTAAGATTGTGATCACACAGAAATATCAAACTCTGTGTTATTGTTAAGTTTTTTTGTAAACTTTTTATTACAAAATCTTGATTGTTTCTTGATATAAATTGCAGACAACATTATTTCTAAAAAAATCAATAAAATTAATTAACTAATACATTTAAATTTTTAAAAAACATTTATAGTAAGAAAAATAGACTTAGTTCAGATCTAGGCTTAGGTTGAAAGACAAAGAAAAGAAGAAGAAAATAGGTAGATAAGAGATCGAGAGCAAAACAGTGGAGGAAGTTCAAAGTAAATTTCACTTGAACACACTAAGTGGTCAAATTGTGGGGTAAATATTGCATGTCCCAATTAGTTACTTTAGCTTCCTTCAAGGCTAAATCCATAAATCCTCGCTTTTCTATAAGTCGTAAACATGTCAACTGATGTTGCATTAGGTGCTCTCTTTTCTCAAAGTCTTAAGTAAATTCTGTATATGCCGTGTTTAGTGGACTATCTTCAATAGTCATTCCCAACCAGGAATAACGGAGGATTATGATGGGCAACAAACAATATAAATAGTCTTAAAAATAATAAAAATCATAACTACAGGATGATCATGCACAGTACATACAAAGTATCATAGAAAAGATGAACAACTGTAGGTCTTCTAGTATAGGAGAACAAGTGGTAGAATCTAATGTAACAGATTGTCACAATGTCTTGTTATGTCATATTTTAAAAAGATAACGGACTCATCTTTACATTGTCATTACGTAAGTAATTCAGAAATTAAGCCTGCTCAAAAGATGTTTCCAAAACCACACAATTGGCCAAAAATATCCTCTTCAAGTTATTCAAAAAGGCTAACTTTTGCTGCCAATTGGTAAAAAATCATACCACATCAAGTTTAACTATTGCATCCAACAGTATCTGAATGTCATCAATGTTTGACAGGATCTGTGGAGGAGAAGACATGTATAAAGTAAGAGATATACAAGAAAGAAAATTACAACTAGCTAAATAAAAAATACCTTATCGGTTAACTCTGATAAAAGGTATCCTTCAGCCTTTGCCACTAAGGATCTTGCATGTTGCAGCTCATCATTTAATGGTACCGCAACAAGAGGCTCCACCAAGTTTTCAAAACCTGAACCACTAAGAAATTGTTGCCCATCAAGGTAAAGAAACTAACATACAAGCCCCTATAGCAAGAATAATTTTTTTCGGTTGGATTTTAGCTAGCTGGTATCATTACTACTGAACAAATTTCAAGAATACTTAGCAGAATGGTTATGAAAGAAAGTTGAGAGTAACTTCAAATTATAATAGAGGGAAGAGTGTAGAAAGTGAGAAAACAAGGAAAGATGGTAGAAAAGAATGCATCTTGTTTGTTTGGTTATAGCAGCCTATCTGATATTCATATTCTTATAATTTTCAATTGATTATAAGGCCACATGAATATAAGAGTACACTTTAATTATAAGAGTATTTTACATGGCCACATGATTATTTCCTCACCCAACATATACTAGTGCAATTATGCATGTGGAATTGCTGATAACTGAGGACATAGAGATGAAGTAACCATTGAATTATAACCATCATTGAAATGGATGTGAAGAGGGAAGGAAATATTACAAGTTAATTACCTTGATATAAGAAATTAAATATGAATGATCACTTCCTTCGTATTATATCATTCTTATATGAAACCTTTGGTTATTTTATAAGCTTAGACTGCAGGTTGATCCCTCTACGGGTAACAACACTTTGGAAAAATAAAGAGAGAAATAGAGATGTATAAGAAAGCACGGACACAGGACGCAACATGACACAGACATCCTGAAATGGCAAATCCTAAGAAAATGGGACAGGGAAATACCAAGGGACACGGCAATATTATTTTTCATTAATTATGAAACATTAGAAATGACATGAACAAGCAAGTGTATTATTTGACTTCCTAATAAACTACATTCTTTTTATTTTCATAATAGTTCAAAATTTAGCATCAAAACAAGCAAGTACCTAAAGACAACCAAATACAAAATTCAGGTATCCAAGAAGTGTCCTAATTCTCTCCAAAAAGACTCCTACACACTAAAAAAATGGTCCTCATGTGTCCAGGATGTGTCGTAGTGTGTCCAGGAAGCGTCCTGGCATCCCCAGGTCATGTTCCAACATGTCATGGTCGTGTCTGCCTATTAAAACAAATAGAAAAATACAGGAAACTTGTGTCTGATGAGTGTCCGACAGCAGATCATCTTCTTATATTAAGTGTCCATGCTTCCTACAATCAGATTATACTATAGTTTATTACCAAACCGTGAAAAAGAATATAAAAGTTCCCTTCTTCCGCCCATAATAGCCATGTGAGAACCTTGCCCCTAAGAAGATCAATCTTGCATCTTTTTTGAAGTTCAGATTCCAATGGAATTCAAAACACCATCCCCTGTCCCTCAATTGTATCATTACTCATACGCAAACCAAGTTATAGACCTTAGGTTTTCTCTAGAGCTCACATGTAGAACTTACTACCACATGCACCTAATCTCTTTTCAGCTTAGGTTGCCAAGGTCATCAATATACTTATTATATTATGCCAGGAAAATGAAGTCCCAACAGAAACCAACTAAAGCTCCATGTTCCACTTTCTCTTTTGGAATTACAAAAGTTATTTTTGGTTTTCCCTCAGAGATTGATTAGAATTTCAAGGAATCTTATAATTCTTTTGATATTGTTGATTTTTGAAAGCTTGATAAAAAAAACTTCAAAAAAATCAAGTTGATATGGATCAAATATTTAAACAAAGTCATTTGATTGTGGAATCTTTACTTGTCAATTCATGGTTTCAACTTTGGGGCCTTCCATAACTAAGAATATCCTTTTGAAGGCTGCTCAAAAAGTTGCATTGAACTACTGTTATCTTCAAGATATCAGTATGACAAACTGGCTTGACTGGCCTTGGTAGCCTCAGCATTCCATCATTCAAGCCAATTAATCGATTTGATCACCCAACTAGTCAGCTGATTAGTTGTATAATTATTAATCGGTACCTGCCAAAAATGATTCCAACTAATTATTTTCTAATGCTTGTTCAAGATACACTGTTTAAATATCCAACACAAAACCCAGTGAAGTTTCGTTCTAGTATGAGTATACTCCAAGGGACTGACAAGAATCCAAACCCTGAGAATCATATGACTCCAAGAAGCTTAGAATATGCATTAAAAAAAGGTAATGATGCATTTGAGATGATCAGACTACCTGGACAACAATAATCCTTCAAAATCTGTGTATTTGTCTGCAACCATTTTTAAGCACCATCTTCCATTCACAACAGTGATTTCCTAAGGTTACAAATAAATGATAACTCTCTTTTTAGTAGAAAATAATGTAATCAAAACATTCATATTCATTAAAACCATACCAAATAGGAAACATCATTTGCATCATTTCGAACCAAGTTATCCATAAGCTGATATAACTGCATGGAAGAAAATGGACACATATTGACAGCAATTCAAAGAAGGATGTTGCTACAACAGATACAACATGTGCAATCTAGAATGATTATCACAATATGAAATCAAGAAATAATGACAAAGCACTCTGTATTGTTGTCAAACAGTGTTAGATAAGACAAGTGCAATGAATAGCAGATAACATCAAGTTCCCTAAGAATGTAGAGAGAAACAAATCACTTTTTTTGTGGATTTTTTGCCTTTTGGGTAAATCTGCTCATGGATTTTTGCAGGGCAAACTTCCTTTGGCTAGATGTGAATGCCCTTTTCCATTAACCTTGTAAGTAATGATGAAGAAGACTGTTAGAATTAGGGGATTAACAGGAGCAAATTGAGTGCCAGGGAATTAGACAAGTATCTTTAACTGATGCTCCTGCAACATCTCAAGGGGCTAAACGTTGAATTTTGACATTTCTTACTAGTTTTCTTAGAACTTCACTAAAAATCAACATAACAAATTGAGACTTAAAAAACATGCTTTCATGTTGTTAGAATATGGACATTTAACTCAAAATCAATTGACGATGAGTTAGAGATTTATTTATATATAATCACAAGTCCTAGTCTTCAGTTTTTTAATGTGGAACTATTCCAACACTTTTCCTCACTTGTGACCTATTTTAGGTCCAACAAGTATCTCTTTTAAACACGAATGAATGTGTGTGGACTTGGGCTCATTTAGGCCTCTTTAGGCTCTGATATTATGTTAGAATATGGATATCCAACTTAAAATCAATTGACGATGAGTGAAGGAATCCATTTATATATAACCACAAGTCCTGGTCTTCACTTTTTCAATGTGGAACTATTCAACACATGTAGTATAGATGATTGATAAACAAATTACTCAACTAATCATGACCATTGATTAAAACTCAATAAATTTCTAAATAGTAACAACTTTGCAGAAATTGCTCCATCTGTACACAACTAGAGGAGTAAGTTTTTTTTACCTGAAACTTCACATGTAACTGAATGCTTGTAATTAAATTGTCTTTACGGACCTTTTAAAAGTTACATAGATGCTTCTTTTCAGCAGATTATGAATGCTAATTTATGTACCGGTTTAAGCTATTCACTACTTGTTATATTGTCCGTTTTAAATAAAGAGAGATCAAATTGCACAACAATTTCATAAAATTTAAACCAACTAAGCAACCTAGCCAATATATTGTTGTCTTTTCAAAAAAAATAAAACTGGTCAAACCTTCTTTTCAAGTGATAGGACTTGCTCCCGGGCCCGTTTCAGTTCTGAACTCTGGAATAATGGACAAATTATAGACAAGGTCAGACTAAAAAAGAAGATCAAAGCACCAATTACAAGAAATCAGACTCTTGTTTAAAAATTAACTTTTATGAGTGACAGCTAAATGGATGACTTGAATTCAATGCCAGGTGAGGGCATGACGAGGAATGTTATCAATTATTAGATTTTATTTCTGTCTTTGTTAGAAGTGTTATGTAATATGGAAAAAATGGAGTTGTGCTTGACATACAACCATAGAATCAAACGTCGGTTTCGTGTCGGACTTCGGTCCGACAAAAATAGGAAACGTGTCGGACATCGGTGGAAATGTCGGTGGAAACGTGGTAAATTTACGGAAGTCCATGGAAATGGTAAAAAAACTTTGAATTTTGATTTGAAACTCTTAGATAAGCTAAAGTAAGTAATAATCT
>JAMKQA010018877.1:0-31728 GCA_024699735.1 Posidonia australis
TCCAAAATATATTCTGATTTGTGTTGGACTGGTCTGTCACTCTTGATGTCGGTATGTCTTTTTTTGATTTCAAGATAAGGCACTTATATCTTTTTCAAGTTATAATATTTTTGAAAAATATGCACAAGTAAATAATCATCAAAATTCATGTAATATTTCTAACAGTTGGAGTGTCATCAGATGATAGGGATGATGAGGCATTGAAAAATCCTCCAGATGCAGAAGGGGTAGGCAAGAGTCCAACAGTTATTGTAGGAGGAGTGAAAGGAGTCGAATGGAAGAGGATCTAGTCTACACATTTTTCCCACTCTTAGGGACTTTCCCACTGCTGGCACCTCTCCAGCCCTTGTTATTTTAAAATGATTTCCTAGTGGGATTGAGACCTCTAAATGATGAGGCCAGGGATGACTGTTTTGGCCATCCAGGAGCAGTATTCTGATTTGGTAGGGAGGGAGAGCAGATGTCCCAACTTCGTCTATATTTGTTGGGGTAAACTATTTTTTCAAATGCAAAAAACCTAAAGTCAGGAATATCTTTGCCTTGATGTGTCTTGATTCTAATTCTGGCAAAACCTTGGTATTTGATCAGATCTATGGAGAGGTCAACCTCTAGAAGGTCAGCGAACTCAGAGACCATACGGTGAAATACTTCTATAATCCATAGATAGTGTGGAATCCCTTCAAGTCGGATCCAGACCCCTTCCTCTCTCAGAGTGAAGACCGCGTTGGAGTTGGGGGTCCAGTGGATGAAAGAAGTCGAGAGAGATTGTAGGGAGGACCCATACAAGTTGAGAATCTCCTTTTTGATCTTAGGGGAATGAAACTTCAATAGGAATTTACCAAGGGAAAAGTCGTTTACCTCTACCTCAGTAGCAGAAGGCCAGTTGTTAGATATGTGATGTAGTAAGACATCTCTAGTAAGTTGTGCCGAATGCGCAGTAACGATAGCGCAGTAAGAGAAATGAAGGAGCAGGTCACAGGTTGACTCAGAAGGAGGGATGATGGTGGGGTTATGGGGGGTGAGGCCCGTCATGGAGGAGACGACGGGGAGAGGTGACTTTTGATCCTGAAAAAACTTACAAATCGCCACCGAGTGTGAGGGAGAGTTGCACTTATAACAGAAAACAGAGTATTTGCAAGATTTTTTTAAATGCCCACGAAGACCACAGTTAAAACATCCATTAGTACGGCAGAAGCTTATCAGCGGCAAGTGGCTCTTCCTTTTTTTCACCAGCTTCCACCCTTCCGTATCAAAATTTCCTGTCCAGTTATGACAAGCTTCGTTGCTCTGGAAGTTTACAGTAAGAAGAGGAGGATAGAGGAGAAGCCAGGGCGGCAAAGCACGAGCCCAGGGAAAAGGGTAGAGGGGAAGAATCGTGAATGTCAGAAAAGATCTCTATAGTAGAGATATCTGCCAAAGGATTCGTAGTACCATTAATGTTGCAGTGGAAAGGGGAGAAAATAATACTTTCTTCGCACGAAACCGCTTGACATTGAATGCTGGAGGTGACAGGGTGGCGATACAAATCGCGCATGTCAGGGATGTCCGCAGCAACGCGAGGTTGGTCCAGATGCCCCACCAAATCGGTAATAAATGATAAGTCAGAATAAGATTGGGGGTTAGCAATATAATTACTATGATAAGAAGGGTAATTAGGAGAAGACCAATTATAATCCGAATTAAACCTTGAGGGATGATTGAGAGAATAGCCTCACACGGAGCTCGAGACGTCAGAGGTAATGGTGGATGTGGCAGTGTCTCGAGAAGTCCGTTGACCAGTCGTCTCTCTCGTGCAAGTGAGAGGTCCCGATTTCCGGCGACGACCCATCGGCGACAAATTTCCTACCAGAGCGTCGAAGGAGATCATAGGATCGGAAAGATCGAAAAAGGACCTTGGAGATGTAGATTCAACGTTAGAGGAACTATCGTTCTCTGATACATTAATGGGCAAACCCAAATCTAGAACCCTAGCCGGAGCGACAGCGGTAGGGTCATGACTTGATTCATCAAAATAGGATAGTACAAAATGAAAGATCGCACCTCTAGCATAAAAATTATTCAAATCCACACACAGAAAACAACAAACTAGATTATTTAACCAGTTGAAGGATAACTTCTTGCAATAGAAAAGGCAATCCACAATCATATCTATGTTAAGCCCGGGAGGGAGGAGGCTAAAGGAGCTATCAAAGTATGTTACATACAGAAGGCTAGATCCGAGAAGGGGGAACTCGAATCGCCCTCCTGGGGAGTCGGGATCTGAGTCCCGACGATCGCCCTTGTGAGGGATCAGCCTGGGGGGCAATCCAAAGCCCTGAAGACGAGGAGGAGGAAGTGAGAGCCTTCCCAACTCGACATACCTTCGGGGGAGAAAGCGGAGACAGAGGGGGTTCAGGTATTACCGAGCAACGACGAACCCTTACTGGCTGTATGACCAGAGGGTCGTCGACCTCTAGAAGGCGTGCCTTGAAGGCTTCCCAATCGAAGTCAGTGGCTTGCCGGAGAAGGTCGTGGGAGCGTGAGCGGTGGTTTTGAGAGCGGTTACTTTTAGAGAGATGATTGCGTCGCCGGAAGGGCATGTGTTCACTTTCGTTTTAACTTGTGGAAATTGTTGAAAAAACTAATTAAAGTGGAATTCTCTTGAAGATTCAATCACATGTGACTTTGAGGAACATTAATAAGCCAATGTTATAAATTAAACGAGCCGAAGTTTGACAAAGTCAGCCTCAGCTCAGTTCGATTAAGAGTTTGTATGGTGACTATTATTAGAATTAATTTATGAAAAATAACATTTATGATTGAAATATTGAATCAAATATTTTTTTTACGTCAGATTATTTTAATACATTAATTTTTTATTTGTGCATAAAAACTTTTAAATATGTTGATTATGAAAAATTTTGAAGATTAATTTTTTCAAAAATACTATTTATAAGAATAATTTATTTTTTAATAAGTATTATCATACACTACCTAAGGTTGCATTTGACAATAAACTTCCATGGCTCTTCGCCGTTTCGTTCTCTTTATGAGTTAGATTCTTACAACAAACATACAACCTTTTCACCTTCTACCTTTCTCTTTGCTCTGATGGCCTCCTTGCTTTCGCATTGTTGGGGATTTGTATCTTCTCACATCTTTGTTCCGTTAGTCATCTCTTATTCATATCGTTCGACGTTGGTGAAGTGGTAAGATTGCTCAACTCAATCAATGGCCTCCTCCTTTGACATGTTATTCTAGCAATCGAGCGACGACAAGCAGTAGTGGACGGCACAATCACATCAAAGGGTATATCAAGGATAGGTTGTGTCAAAGAACCTCAAGAGCAAAGGGTCGACAAACACGACTCCTATTCGAAAGAACACTGAAGTACAAGCTCGATAATGTAGCATCTATTGAGAATATCCACTACAGTAGCGGACTATGAGACTTAAGAGTTGCTTAGATTTACAAACAAACGCAATCTAAAAGTTTCAAGGGTCTATTTGATTATTCGAATGAATTTTTTGAAAATGATATTTATTCCTAAAAATTGAATGAGATTATTTTAAGGTAATTCTCATATTACTCCCTCATGTTTGCTGAAAATATAAGAAAACCCTCGAACAAATGACTACTCTAATTCCTTCCCTCTACTTTTAACTTGCTTTTCAAAATACTCCTTACCGAAATAAGTCCTGGTTAAACGGCTATAAATCATGGAAGGATTTGAAAGAAGAATTCAAGGTTATTAATGTTTTTAATTATTCTATATTAACGACTTGAGCAAGGTCGGAGCCATGGGCATGGATACATAGCCACAGATAAGTCACTTTCCGTCTCTAATGTGAAACGACTAGTTTACAAGATTGGCAGATTTTGAATTTAGACATTTCACATGTCTCCTACGAATAATAAAATCACCTCTGGAGCGGGAGCATGTATAATAGCTTTCTGTTCGGAACATTTTTCTTTGGAATTAACCCGTGACTTCTGATTTGTAGACGTGAGTGGGACATATGTATTTTATCAAGAAATAGTAAAAAGAAAACCACCCACAAAACACACATCTTGCTGGACGTGGTTGTAGATATATACATCAAGAAGCAATGTCTGGCAGAGATGATCTAACTCGACTGTTGTTTACAACAGTTCCTCCTAAACACACATGGCTTCTTCTTCTCCACACACACGCCCCCTTTTTAAGTAAGATTTTAGTACCCAACAACGGCCTTCTCCAATGCACGTCCAGTGTATTACACACTACCATCAACTGATCAACGGTGAGGGTGATGGTATATAAACAAGAGGATCCCGATTATTTATACTCAATACAAACAAAGCCAAACAAGCAAACAACAACAATTCCATATTGTTTCTCCAGAATAAACCAAAGCAACAATTCAACATGGCACTTCCCGCCATGCTCATCCTATTGCTTCTCGCTCTGGCCTCGCCGATTTCATCCATCACCGACGGCTTCCGGGCGGATCTAACCATCGTAAAAGCCAACAACAACAACCACCACCACCTCCGGAAGCTTGGGCGAAAGCTGGCGTCTACGGTGCAAGGAGAGGCAAACACACTTCGTCTTCCCACAGACTTTTCAAGCGGCATGTATCACCTTGAATTCTCCATTGGGACCCCTCCGGTCGCCGTGAAAGGCGTCGTCGACACCGGTAGCAGCCTATCGTGGACGATGTGCGACCCACGAGCCTCCCCCGTGTACCAGCCCAGTTCGTCAGGCACCTACAACAAGCTCCCCTGCAATAGCCCACGCTGCAAGCCGGGGAAGTACGCCGAGAAGTGCACCGAGTTCTGCACCTACAGCTACACATACAACGACGAGAACTACATCAGAGGAACCATCCTCACCGAGACGTTGACGTTGGGAGATGTCAGTGTTCCTGACGTTGTGATCGGATGCAGCACCAACACCACTTTGCTTGGGGAGCCTGGGATTGTGGGGTTTGGAATGACAAACCTTAGCTTGATTGGGCAGCTTGGGCTGAAGAAGTTCTCCCTGTGCTTGGCTCCTTTTGAGAGCTCCGAGAAGAGTCCTGTCTTCTTGGGTTCTGCTGCAGATATCAGCCATGGAGCTCAAGGTCCAATTCAATCTGTCCCTTTCATCAATAATCCCAACAAGCCTCGTGATTACTGGGTTTCTCTCAAAGCTGTCTCCATAGGTAATAAATATGTTGATGTTCGTTTTTATTAGTTACATAACATATGATGAAGAATAAATCTCGTATATGCAATATTAGTCAAGAACCCAACTAATCTCAATTACAGGAAAAACTCGAGTCGAGACACCTCACGAGGCGACGGAAAAACCAGACGGCAGTGGGTTGATAGTGTTGGACACCGGCTCCGACATGAGCACATTCGTGATGTCAACCTTCGAGAGTCTGAAGAAAGCATTCGTATGCGAAGTGAACTTTCCGGCACAATCAAACGCCGACATCGGGATCGGAGAGGGTCTTTGTTTCAAAATTAAAGACAAGGATGCCATGAAGAACTTACCAAAGGTTGTGTATCACTTGGATGGCGTGGATCTAGAATTCCCCCTAGAGAGATTCTACGCCTATGATGATGTGAAGGGACTGGCCTGTGTTAAGATGAGGGGGATGGAGAGAAATCTTTCACTATGGGGGAACTTCCAGATGATGAACATGCATATGCTGTACGATTTGGAGAACCAGAAGTTGTCATTTGTTCCTGCTCAGTGTGAGAAGTTGTGAGATTAATTAGCTACTACCTTTATCTCACGTACTATCTTGTTGTAATTCTGCAGAAACTTCATTTTAATGTGTGCTTTGTGTATAAGAAGAATATTAATTCAATGAAAAATAGCTTAAATGTGTCGTATACTTGTATGCCCTTGTATTATAAGCTAAGAATTCAACAAAACTAAGATAACATTTGGTAACATTTATGGGAAAATAGAATCTTTTCATAAGCAGCGTTTTTGAACAAAGTTAGTTTTCACAGTTTTTTTATAATTAATTTATTTGACAGCTTTTATGCACAAACAAAAAACTAACTTAATGAAATAATCTAGCGTAAAAAAAAAATTGTTTGGTTCAGTTTTTTAGGAATAAGTATTTTTTCTCATAAGCTGGTTCTAATAATCGTTACCAAACGAACCTTAAGGGTCTGTTTGGTAGAACTTCAACTTTTCAACCTAAGTGTATAAGTTGTCATAACTCAGCTTCTAGAAATGTAAAGAAATTACTGTTCCAAAAGCTACATGTTTCTATGAAACTGGTACTATTTGGTAGTATTATTGAAACAATATAGTTTCTGAAGAGAAATTATATGCTCAAAAGTTGTCTAAAAGTTCTACCAGACGGATTCTAAGAAGAGTCAGAGATGATACTTGCAACCAAGAAAGGCAATCAATGTATTACTTTAGCTAGTTTTATGCTTAACCTTCATAATGTACACGATTAAGAATATCTAACTTTCTCTCATTTAGAAAGAAAAATCAAGGACCAAGTTCCAAATTGTATTTGTTAACCTTTGTTATAAGATACATGTACATAATTACAACATCAACATAAGATAGTGACATAAAGGGATTGATAAAAACAATGATCTATGCTAAGGTAGTGTTTGCAAACACTTTTTTTGCACCAATTTATTATGTAAAACGCTTGTTATGCAATAAGCGATTCCAAACAGGTTCAATAAACTAACTTATTGAGAAAAATTGAAGGCAGCTTATCAGTTCATTTTGATGTTTTTTGAAAAATTCATGGTCCTCAACTTGTAAGGAATTTTTTTTAAATTTTAGAATTTCCAACTCTACCTTTAATTGGAGACAATGTCGTGTAGAAATGTCAAGATTGGGAAGCAAAGCTTGTTAGGATTCATCCCAAGATTGGGAAGCAAACCTCTTAGCTACAATATGTTTTATTGTAACAAAAAAAATCTAATATACTTACAACATTGATATTCTTCCTCGTATACTTATAAAAATTCAATCCAATATACTTATAACACTTACCAAAAAATCCACCAATAATTTTTATTCGCTTGTCTCTATAGTTCGTTGTTGTTCCCTTGGGACTCCAACAATTGTTGCTCTTGCATAGTGAATTGGGCTTGTCGGAGAGAATCATTGGCTTGTGGAGGAGGAAGCCGACGTCGTTGCAGAAGGTTGGGAAAGGCAGGAGGACCTTGGACGTGTCGATGAAAGCGACGTTGTGATGAGGAGAGTTGCTGCCTCCCAATAGGCTTGGCTCGATTGCTTTTACAAGATTCGTGCTTTCTTTGTAGAGATTGCGAGCAACAGAGGAGTTGTTGGACTCAGACAAGGTTGAAGACGACAACGAAGAGCGGGAAGGAGGAGATAACTTGATGAGGTAAGGTGAGCGAGAACAAACAGAAGAAGGGGAGAAGGGAATGGAGAAATTTCTTGAAGGTTTCGTATTTCATAGGAAACAAGGACAATACAATCCTTATATTTCTTATTAAGCATTTTTACCCTTACAAGCCAGTTGTACTTCTAATTCTCTTCAAAAAAACTACAAATAATCTAATTTAAGGAAAAGTCAACTTTTCTTAATAAACTACGTAAGAAAAAATATTTCCAAACACAACCTAAGAATATCTTAGCTAAGAATTTCATAATTTCTTCTCACGATGTAAAACTTCCTACATCTTATGATTGACTTCATTAATGCATGTTCTAAGGGTTTTCTTCAGAAACAAGGATCAAGATTATCTATTTGCAATAAATTTACATAAACAACTAAAATATGCTGGGTAATGAAGAATTTAAGGTTGTATTTAATAACGATCATAGATAAATTGATTACAATGAAAAGCTAATTTTTTAAAATTGATTTGTTAAGAGCTTATTCTTTTTTTTATAATTTTGTTTGAATGAATAAACATGAAAACCAATTATTTTCTATTGAAATGTCTAAATTATTCCTTATTATACAAAACCAAAACCCTTCTATTTTGACTCTTACTCCTGCAAAGTCAAGAAATCACATTGAAGTTCTAAACCATATTAGAATTGGTGAAAAATTAAAAAAAAAGAATAAGAAAAAAAAAAGAAACACTTGGGATCCTTTCCACGAGTCAAGGGGAAAAAAGGAAAATGAATGGAATCCAGATCTTTAACAAATGATACATGAAGTTCTTCTTTCCCAGCCATTTCTAGCAACTACTGTATTCCTCCACCACACATTAACTAGATAGCCATGATTTTGGGTGCAGTGATCTTCGGGGTGGTCTTCTTCAGCATAGCCATCCTCCCCACCCTCTAGAACTACGTCCGAGATCTCATCTGGAGCCTCAACGGACATGGCGACGACACCACCTCTCTTCTCCCTTCCTCTGTCTGTGACTCGATGACGTTGCAATCGGAAGGCTTGGCCAGCACTCTTCGTGCTTCCTAACTAGAACCCTTTCCACAGAACAATTCGTGGATATCGACGTTTCGTTCTTCGTCGTAGCTGTCAGCTTCTTCTTTTTCTCCTCCTCCTCCCTCCTCTTTTCCTCATGCAAAGGCACTCGTTAAGCCCACTCCGGTTGTTCACATTGTAGGGGTGGAGGCAAGGCATGCGTTACTGTTCGGAAAGCTTGCTGGTCTCGATCCCTGGGCGTGCCCGGGTGCCCGGCCGACACCCCTGGGGGCTTTCTCCGATCCCCGAAGAAGAGAACGAATGGGTAGACGACATCCACGATGAATATGCTCTCCTTGCTTCCGATCTCAGGTGAGGGGGTCCGCCGCAGACACCATCTTCTTCACCAGGTGTGGCGGCACTGTTAGAGATGGAATTCGGACTGGACCGGACCAGCCCGGCCCATGGAAGTGGCGGCCTGCCCGAGCCTGGACAGGGCCGGGCCTCCTGCAACAACCCATGGGCCCGGCACGGCCCATGGCCCAACCGTGGGCCGGGTTTACGGGCCAACGGGCCGGGCCTGCTGCAACAACCATGTTTTTTTTTTTTAAAATTGACGGGCCGACCCGACCCTGGGTCTTTCGTGGGCCAAACTGAGCCTACTCCGCAGACCTGCCCGTTAGGCTCGACACGACCCACGGCCCACGACGGGCCTAGTCCGGCCCGATTTCCATGTCTAAGCACTGTAGGGTTCGTGGGCCTTTTTTGTTTTTATATGTAATTTTTTTTATTTTCAACGAAGATAATATGAAAAATCATGGGAAAAAGATCCTAAATTATTTTCGAAAAGCTACATCATAGTTTTTCATTTTCAATGTTTTTGATGTGTGAAAAATAAGTTGACGTTTTTTAATAAATTAATATTTTTTATATATTTGATTCAACTTTTTATTTATAAGTGATTATTTCTAATAAATTATAGAAAATAATTATTACTAAATGCTACTCAAGTATGGAAAGAAACACAAAATCCTACAAAATAGCCAAATGTAACGATGAATTAGTATCCTGTGCTAATAAAATAGTCCAAATGTTTGTCTTATCACAAGATGCCTCCAGAATACATACAGCCAGCATATAAGACCCGATACTACCCCAAAATTCTCATAGCAATTCCAAAAAATATATCCTATAAATGTATTATATATAAACATACTGTCAATTTGGACAGCACCTTTCCCCTACAAAAAAGCAAAATGTGGACTTCAATATTTAAATACTATAACTTAGTCTCACACTACCAGATATAGATAATCCAATTTTATGCGCGAATCATACGTTTTGCAGTTGACAGTTCTAAGCGAATCATAAGTTTTGCTGTTGACAGTTCTAACTTGATATTTAATTCACCAAAAGGATAATATATCATACAGTCTTAGCTTCAATGATAAAACCAATCAAACTTTGCAGAAACGTACCTTTTATTGCCAAGCAAAAGAAAATGTTGAACATCCTGCATGTAAGCCAAGGTTCGAACTTCTAAGTATAATAAGTACATCTTAATAAGTTAATTAATATCAGTCAAGGATAATTTTTGAACTGATCCTGAATCTATTTATGAGAAAAACTAAATTATATCTTATTATGTTATAAGCAAAAAACAACGTAGAATTACTTTGACAATCAACACAAAAAGGCGCATAACTTACATAAGACGAGCAGATGAACCCCATGGAATGGTAAATCTATCAAGCACATCATATGAAGCCACTTTTATCAGCAAGTGTTCATTTACTTCAGGATAAAATTTTCCTTTTGCCATTTAAATAATCACCTGAGAGATTTGAATTCCGAAATACAAATTCTTGAGGGGAAAACACATGTACTTAGCAGGCATATGCCTTAACCACTTGGCCAAAGCGACTCTGGTGCCTTAGCTATGTTGATGTGCATTCAATCTAACGTTGCATGCAATATATGCTTATTCAATACATATGGTGATGTCAACAGAGCCATCTTAACCGCATGTATCAAGACATTATGGAAATATTCTTGAATGTGCTAGAATCGTTTTGGCAAAAATCACGAGACTCATTAGAGTGGGAATTAGCCAGTATTTCACAAACCACACAAATGACTATAAGCAGGTAGCAGATCTTCAAGAAGCAGCCTATGTTTACATGTTAGAAAATTATAGCTCAAATACAGTATAAAGAAGAGGGCATCACCCAAGCCTTTTCAGGGTCTGTTTCTCTGTTTCAATGTACTGAGTGGATACAATCAGAAGTTTCAAAAAAGAAGAAGTAACGGGATACAATTAGAAGATTAAGACCAAAGATATCAAACTAAGCTTGTTAAAAGATCATTTCTTAGCAAGGACAATACAAACATGGACAAGGATGATAATATACCAGTTTCTAAAGCAAACAATTAATCAAAAAAAGCTTCTAACCTACTCAAAATCCTCAAAAAGTGAAAGAAATCATCTCATGGCTACATAGACAACCATATTTCTACCATGACAAAAATAAAACGAGATATGCAAATGCTTTAGGAGAATAATATATTGAAGCTAAACCAACTGTCATAGTGCAATTGGTTAGGAGAAGTGGAACACACACCCTCCTCTCAGGTTCAAATTTCACAAACTACAGGAGAAAACATTTATACCATTTGCAAAAAATAATATATTGAGGCTAGCTCCAGCTCTCGGCATGCAAATGGCTGACGACTAATATTCTTCTTCTTCTCTATATCATCCCATCCTGTTGGTGAAAGGACAAAGATGACTTGCTCTAGCATTTTTGCATTCTTCATTTGCAATTTCACAAGCGGAAGTTCAATTGCACTAGCACCAAAGTTTCTAATCTCAACTTCCTTTAGGCAATGAAGCATCAAATTCTCTGAATTCTGAATTCCTTTCTTGGTGGAATTTGAAGGGACAACATTTTAAGGGGATTTAAAGCTTCTTCTTCCTGGCTTGTAAATTATATCAATCAATTATTACATCAGGTAAAACAAGAATTTTAAACAAAAGATGTGTATATGATGGCCTTGAGTTAAAAATCAAACAAGAAAGAGACTACCTGAAGCTCAAATACATCTATGATGAGACTTTTCACCTTAGAACAGGCTTTGGAAATGAATCTCTCGATACAAGCAGGATTCTTTTTGGGCCACCTGCTCAATCTCAAACTGGTTGCATTACAAAATGAAGCGTCAAGACAGCTTGCTCCACTTTGGACTAGTGTCGTAGTCCAACAAAATGAAAATTATGAAAACCGAAGTTCAAAATTTAAGAGTTCTGTCTAAGATAGATGCAATGAAAATCATCTATTGTAATCATCTTCTTGGATAATGCTTATCACTCATAATGAGAATTATCCTACCTTTCCCCCAAAACAACCATAAAAAAGGAAACCACATATACAAACTGATGAAAAAAAAACAAGATTAAGCAACTGTAGAAGAGAAATAAATAAATCAGGGGACTGACCAAGTAAATTATTCAACAACAGGATGCGAGAAAACACCTTCCCACCAAATGAGAGAAGCATTTAATGAATATGAAACCTAAAGGTAAATAATATACCATAACAATGTAGCTTAATTATCTGATTAAACAACTAGCCCTCTGTTTCGTTTTGAGAAATCATGTAAACTACTAACCATCAATAAGCAAGTGGTTCTTTAGCTAGATCCAGTGTAGTAGCAACAAGGTTGGATACAGAATGGTTGCGTCTGATGTGATATAAATACTACGGCTATATATATGAGCCATTACAAGTCATTCAAACTGCAACAAGTAGGATTGACAGAGGAAACATCTCCATGAAGGCGTGCATACCTTTACAGACCAATAGGATACTGTTACTGTATATGCATTTTCAGCCGCTCCAAAAATCTTGCCCAACTGAGAAGCATAAACTTCATTATTTCTAACAGAATTGTATAAATGTTCTGTAATATCTAAGTCCAGAGTTAGATCAACCACTGAAGGTAGGACTGTAATAAGCAGATCCCTGGGCAAGTGATACCCTCCAAAGTTGAAGATTCAAAGACTTGGGTGATCTATGCAAACCATACCATTAAGCATGTTTGTTCAATTTATTATGGTCAGCCTCTTGAGCAGAGGAGCAACTTTGGGATCTAACCAGACATCAAGTATCAGAAAGCAATACTACAGAATCAAATATTCAAGGATCGGGCAACCAATTATCAGTTTCACAAACACCATTGAAGTCTCTCTTGTAAGTTTGACTTTAAACAGGTGCATGCTTTTGAGTGCAGAAAGACTGATCGTTCCATTTATCAATGGAATACAGTTAGCCAAAGACATCTTTATTGTCACAAGTGTTTTGCAGGTCAAGAAACAAGAAGGCAGGTTATGATATAGAGCAGTGAGAAAGATCAAGTTCCTGATTGTTTCGGTGAACCACAAACAAAAGCCATGCATGATTATGTGGATGGGAGTGCATGCAATATTGATGGTCCGAGAGCTTGAATTTTTGTATACTTTCCCCTTGGTGTAGAACAAGGAACCAGTGAACAAACAACACAAACGCCTCTCTCTTTTCCCAAAAGAGGTGTCATCAAACTCCAGATAAGAGATGGTTGTCCAGGTATCTTTCCAACACTATGACAAGATCCCTGTCGCTACAGCATCTATCATGGGGAGAAGAGAAAGGATATGTGAACGATGGTTTCCTGCAAATCGCTGAGTCTTGAATTATCGATTGGTGGTCTCTGTAATTTCCTTGGGGCTTGCTGTCGCTGCTTGTTTGCGTTAACCTTAACCTTGGCAACACGAGGCGGCTAGTGTGTGATGACGGTTATCGGCTGGAGAACTACTGGACGAAAGAAGAACATGAATTTAAACCAAAAGAAAAACACAAAAAAGGTAAACACACCTTCAATGTTCATCAAAGATTCTCAACGTTTCTTCATGAGAAAAGAAGTAAATGCTTCTGTCTAGAAAAAGCCTTGATCTTTTAAGTGCAGAAAGGTTAAAGACTACCCTTTTTTTTTTTAAACTAGTGCAGTACTACAGCCGAAGACTTTTACCTCACAGATCAAGGAAGAACATCAAACCGAACAAATCAGTGCTTTCATTCTAGATATAATGAAATTTTTTCTATGCCACACCATACAGAAAAAACATACAAACATGAAAGAGCAGTTGCTTTTCTCACTTCAGTTAAATTTAAAATATATATCAAACTTTCAAAAGCTATTATCACAGTAACACTTCATGCACAGACTACAGATTATGTAGGGCTATTTGCCAATGACAAACATAACATCCCAACCCTAGTTCTAAAATCTATTAAAACCCTGACCTAAGAATGCAAATCAACATATGATTGTCCAGGAATCACAGAAAAAACAAATGGTGGAAGCTTGGCTACCTCAAAACACATACACATGGACCAACTCTGCCCTAAAATCCAATACATGTCAAACGATTAACATGTCTATGAGCAATCTGCAAGCTATGATACGAAATGAAAGCTAGAAAGCGATCACATCTACTCAAATCACACGTGTTCATACAGAAATTGAAAGGGGAAGGAGAGGAGCAAGGGCAAACGGCAATCCGTAACCCCACATCTCCTCCAATTTGGCGCCTACTATTCCCTCTTTGGCTCCTTCCCCTATTAAACATTAAAAATGATGATAACTAACCATCAAAAAAAGAGAGAGAAGATAATAACAATTCTCTTTCATCTCACTTCATACAATTTCACATTTGATTGGCCTGAAACTATGAAAACTTCGCCATCCAACCAGAACAAAACATTCCATAGCTACAAAAAAAAATCGATGAGGGTAGTGCGATTATCTCACCGAGTTAATCCAACGGTTGTCAAAAGAATAGTACGTACAAATGGACGGTGATGATGGAAAATGGGCCCTTGGCAAAAATATTATACTAATGGTTTTACGTGCTCATCCCACCGATCTCTCTTTCTCCCTCTTACTCTATCGAAACACGAAACGGATAATCCCATAATCGCGAAGAAGCCCCAGAATTGAGTCGGAGGGACGAAGGATTCTGTGATGGGGTCGCCGGAGAACCCCAATTGGCTCCTCGATTGCGCCCTGATCGATGACATCCCCGTCTCTGGTGGCGATTTCATGGCGGACGGGAGCAGCGGGTTCTATTGGCAGAGTCAGGGATTCAGCGGGTCTTCCGGTCCCAGGTTGGTTGGGTTTTTTGGGTCCAAGATGGTGTCTTTGTGTGGCAGATGCTCTAGTTTCCGTTGTGTGTTGATGTGGTGAGGAAAGGCGATGTGGTCTTTATGGGAAAGTTCGGGCTTTTTTTGCACAAAGTTTTCGATTTGGGTTATTCATGGGAACCCCAATTTGGTTGGAAACATGTATGATTCTTGGGTTTTCGAAAAATGGGAATTTGATTTGTTTTGGTATAGTTTCTGGTTTTTTTTTTTTGTTAGTTGCTCCTCCTTTCGTTGCTTGAGATAAGATGTATTTTCAGGTAGAATCAGCAACACATGGTTGAATATAGGGTTTGAGGATGTAGAGATCGTCGGAATTTGTAAAAACAATTTGCGGCATTCACATAGAATTACCGGTTCAGTGATATAAAGATGCAGAGATCGTCGGATTTTGCTAGCATTTTGGTTTAGTAGCGGTAGTTTACATTAACACAAGGAAAAACAATGTATTGAGGATATTAGTAAATGCTAATAAGAGTCAATGTAGTTTACATTAATCAGAGTATTTGCACAATATAAAGTCGATAATGTTTCTCTGTTGGCTTCGACTTTTGTAGTTTTTATTGACTAATTAGTAATTGAAAAGATGTTAGATGTCATTCGCATCAAATTGTTTCACTGTTTGGATATTTCCTTGTGTGTATGTGATCTATATGACCTCTCTCTCTATGGAACTTTAATATGATTCGAATGTGAAGTAAACAAGCATTAAACTTACTTGCAGAATAGTACTATTATACCTGATGAGATAAACAGATCGGGCATGGATCATGTAGGGTTATGTATATATTGTCATTCGCCTTATCAGTTTTTGAAGTCTGGATAGAGGTATCACACAGAATGGAAAAAAAATGTTTTCACATCCTTAAAAAGGGGGATATAGATTGTACTTGGTGGACATCAGATGATCAGATTGAAAAAAAAATTTGTTATTAAATGTGAAAGATATTAGGAAGAGATCTTTGATCTATTCATAATTCATGAATTATGAACAGTACTTGGTAAATATCATGTTGGTTGGAAACATGAAATTTTTATTTCAATTCTCACGTTATGTGTTTCATCGGAGGACGTCCGCAATCTCTTCTAAGGAAGGGTTGAGGCATTAGTGCTTCAGTAGACGTCTAGCTTGGATGTCCACTACTCTTCTGGGAACGACCAGAGATTTCATAGACGTCGGGTGCGGACGTCCGCCATCATTCCTAATGAAGTTAGAGAATTAAAGAATGTTCGGTCTAGACTTTTGCCATGCCTATTTTCTTGGAGTTGGGATTTTCGTTTGGAAACGGATGTCCGTTACGGTGGGCTATTTAAATAATGTAGTCCACTTTAGGATTTTAAGAATTGTTCATTCCGTTGTAAGCCTAAAGGGAGATGTGATGACTATTCCTTCGGTTTCTTTCCTCATTGTAACATCTTGAAGTATAGTGAAATCTCTTAGTCGTCGTTGTTTGTGGATATAGTCCTTTGTAATGAATCACATAAATTCTTCTTTTCTCTTGGTTGTGTGATTGATTGTTTGTGTGTTTGTTTTTCTCTCGATTTTCCGCAGTCCATGTGCTTTCCTCGTAATAAATTGGTATCGGAGCCTTTCTAGATTCGTTTGCAACCATTGATCGAGAAAAGATGTCGTCACATATCGTAAAGATTGAGAAGTTCGACTGGAAGAATAGTTTCAGTCTTCAGCAAATCAAGATGTGAGCTTTGTTAAAACAACAGGACATATGATTGCTGTTATCGAAAACAAAGCTTGTTGGTGGTGATAAAGTTGAATTGGCTATGCAAGAGGAGATGACACACTCCACAATCTTGATTTGTCTTGCGGACGATGTCATCATCGAAGTTGTAGACAAAGATTCTACAACTGGTCTGCAATTGAAGTTGGAAAGTCTATATATGACGAAGTCTTTAATCAATAAGTTGCTTCTAAAGTAATGTCTTTTTGTCCTCTATATGAAAGAAGGTATGTTTTTGAATGATCATTTGGATCAGTTAAATACATGACTAATGGAATTGAAAAATATTGACGTCAAGATAGGAGACAAAGATGTTGTTGTACTTTGTTAGTTTCTCTTCCTCCACTTTATGAGAATTTTGTTCAATCCTTCATTATCAGAAAGGATACAGTTTCTTTGAAAGAGGTTAGATCTAGTTTATATACACGAGAATTTCGTTAGATGGTATAGAGTAGTGGTGTTGATAATTTTAGTTCATGACTCGTAGCGATGAGTTATGACAAGGGTCGTTGACATTTTGAGTGGAATGACAACAAGGGCAAAAGAAGGTTGAATTCTAAGGCAAGACATCTGAATCCAAGGAATATATGCAACTACTGTAAGGAACTAGGTCACTAGAAGGTTGATTGTTCCAAGAAGTCAAAGGTCACAGCTACTGTTGCGACATAAGATGATTTCTTCTTGTGAATTAGATATTGCCTTTATTGTTTCTGATGTTCATTTTCCAATTGATAGTTAAGTATTGAATTTTTGTACTTTACATCACATGTACCCAAACAGGAAATGGTTTTCAACATATGAGAAGGTGGTCGGTGGTAAATTTTTTTATGGCTAGTAATGTTGTTTGTAGATTAGTTGGTAATGGTGTCATTTAGAATACATGATAGTGTGGTTAGAAAATTAACCATTGTATGACACATTCTAGAGTTAGGTAAGAATTTAATATCCTTGATGGCATTAGATGACAAGGGATATAAATATAATGATGGAGGTGGAGCAATTTAAGTGACAAAGAGAACTTTAGTAGTTAAGAAAGGACTCTTGTCTATCCTTCAAGGTTCCATTGTGATTGGTTCTATGGTAATAGTATCTCCTTTAGACCAGGTTGTGGCACATGCAGCTTGCATTTCTGAGTGAGAAGGGAATGTTAATTTTGAACAAGTAAGGTCTTTTAAGAAGCTACAATGTAGTAGACCTTGGATTTAGTGAGTACTATGTTTTTGACAAGTAACGTCGAGTTCAGTTTTGTAAAGCAGTACATACAATAGAGGTAACGTTTACTTATATCCACGTCGATTGTTGGGGTTCCTCTCGTGTTTCATTACTCAAACGTTCGAGGTACTCTCTTTTTATGATAGATGATTACTCAAGGATGACTCAGGTATTCATGAAGAAACACAAGAGTGAGGCATTTAAGGTCTTCAAGTAATGGAAGGCACTGACAGACAGTAAAAAAGATCAAGTGCCTTCGTACTGATAATGAATTAGAGTTTTATTTGGAAGAGTCCAACGAGTTCTATAAGGATGTAGGCATTGCTAGGAGAGACACATCACAATAGAATAGTGTAGCAAAACAGATGAACAAAAGACTGTTAGAGAAAGTTCGATGCATGGTCTCAAATTTTGGATTAGAGAAATCTTTCTGGGCAGAGGTAGTTAATATGACATGTTATTTGATAAATCGCAGCCTAATGAGTGACATTGACAATAAATCTCTCTTCGAGGTATGATTTAGAAAATCTACTACTTATTTTAATCTTAAATTGCTTATTACCATGTTAGTGAGGGTAAGCTAGAGTCAAGTGCAAAGAAGGGTTTGTTTATGGCCTATGGTGTTGGGTAAAAGGATTTAGAATTTGGTCTCTTTCTAAATATAAAGTTATTTTTAGCAAAAATGTAACTTTAAATGAAAATTCTATGCTTCATCCAAGTATGGAGTCATTAGGAAGCGGTGATGGTGTCATTAAACGGGTAGAGTTGGAAATTAGTCCCAATAAGAAAGATGACGAAGATTTACTACAGAGTCACAAGTTAGAGACAAATACAGAATATGAAGATTATCAACAAGAAAAATGGTTGTATAGTATTGCAATCGATCGACCTTGGAGACAGTTCATTACTCCAAAGAAATGTGTTTTTGAGAGCATGATGATTCGTACTCTTCGAAGTAGTAAAAGAGGTGGAGTTTGAGGAACCTTTTACCTATTGAGAAGCTATCAAAAGTATGAAATCCACCTAGTTGATTGTTGTATTGGGTGAAGAGATGGAATCTCTTTATAAGAATCATACATAGAAACTGGTTAAAGTACCAAAGGAGAGAAAAATTGTTGACTGTAAGTAAGTCTTCAAGAAGAAGGTTGGAGTAATGGAGTTCAAGGGGTTAAAGAGTCAAGATATAAGATGCACCTAGTTGTAAAATATTACAGTCAGAAAGAAGGAGTTGATTACAATGAGATTTTCTCATTAGTTGTCAAATATACTTCTATCTGGGTGCTACTTGCATTAGTAGCACATCAGAATTTGGAACTGAAGCAGTTAGATGTGTAGACAATTTTTTTACATGGAGAGCTAAAAGAAGATATCTTGATGAGTCAATCAGAGAGGTTCGTTGTTCTTAAAAAGAAAGATTATGTATGTTGGTTGAAGAAATCTTTGTATGGACTCAAGCAATCTCTAAGGCAATGGTACAAGAGGTTTGACAGTTTTATGATTGAGAATGGTTACAGCAGAAGTTCGTATGATTGTTGTGTGTATTACATTAGGTTGAATGATGTTTCATACATGCATTTGCTTTTCTATATAGATATGTTCATCGTTGTACGAGACAAAGTAGATATTTAGAAGCTAAAGAAACTCTTTAGTTTAGAAATGACGTGAAAGACCTTAGTGTAGCAAAAAAAATTTTCGGAATGGAGATTTATAGGAACAAAAATTAGCAAAAGTTTTTCTTGTCACAGAAGAATTACATTCAAAAAGTCTTATCAAAATTCAATATGGCTACCACAAAACTTTTGAATACTCCATTCACTGTAAACTTACATCTTTCTACAGTATTTACACTCTAGTGAGAAGTTGAAGAGGTGCACGTCTTGTGTTTCTTATGTTGGTGTAGTTGGGAGTCTGACGTATGCGATGGTGCACACAAGGTTTGATATTGTACACGTTGTTAGTGTTGTAGGTTGTGAAGTGTATGTGCTGATATAGGTCTCATTTATGGAGATAATGCAAATTATTTGGTTGTAAGTTATTCTGATTTAGATTATGTTGCAGATATAGATGTTAGGAGATCAATAACTAGTTATGTTTTCACAGTAGGTAGTTCTGTAGTGAGCTAGAAAGTAACTTAATAACTATCGAATACCTTGTCTACAACAGAGGCAGAGTATATGACGTTGACAGAAGTTGCTAAGGAAGGCATTTGGCTTAACGAATTAGTTGGAGTTCTTGGATTACAACAGGATTAGGCTATAGTGTATTGTGATAGTCTGAGTGTTATATGCTTAGTCAATGATCAAGTGCATTATGACAAGACTAAGTATATTGATGTGAGATAAAGGTAAAGAAGAGAATTAAGGTAAAGAAGATTGACACAAAAGATCATTTGACTGATATATTTACCAAATCAGTTCAGTTCTTGAGAATAAATTTCAGAATTATTTAGACTTGCTCAATGTTGACAGTTGACAGTAGTTCTAAGGTGGGGTTGGCGGTGGTAAGGATGTGCTCTGAGAGGATTCTAGTCAAGGTGGAGAATTGTTGAAATATGCTTTGAATCTAAGGTGTTTGGTAGCAGAGTATCGAGCGGACGTCTGATTGGACGTTCATAATCTCGTCTAAGTGCCCGATTGTTTGCCACTCTTTTAGAAGTGGATAGAGCATCTGGTCTGGATGTTTGCCAGTGTTCCTATTGAACTCAGAGAATCAACGGACATCTAGTTTGGATGTCCACCGTGTCTATTTTCTTAGAGTTGGGATTTTTGTCTCGACACTTATGTTCAGTCGAATGTCTTGTTAGAGTCAATTGTAGTGTGTGTTATTACTCTGAATCTAAACGGGTTATTGGATATTCATTTATTGTGGTGATATTTAATCTCCCTATTAATATGTAATGTCACATGCTCAATAGAATAATTTTTTTCTCTCCCAAAATATTTTATCTTTACATGGTACCAGAGTTTAGGGAATAACCCTAAAAAAGACCTTAACCCTACACGTTGGCCAGCCACTTGCCGCCGTCGTCACTACCACAGCCTCCGACTGTCCATTCCATCGCCGTCCAACCTTCCCCAGCCGCCGGTGTCACCTCCTCAGCCCTTCCTAGCCGTCGCCGCCATCCAGGCCTTTTGGGTTGTCGTCGGTCGTTGTTTAGGCCTCCTAGGCCGTTGTCGACGTTGTATAGTGATCACCGACGCATGTCCCATCGTTGATGAAGCTCTGTTACCCCCCTCTTTATCTAAAAGGGCAGTCCAACCCTTCTTGGGTGGTATTTTGGTATTTTTGGCTATGTCCTAAGCCTACTTCTGGTCTTCGTTATTAGTGGATGTGTCACATCCACTAGTCTTGTTGAGTAGTCTGGTTCACTGTTTTCATTTTCAGATCATGTTTTTTAGCTATCTTTTGTGAAAAATTCAGTCAAAATGACCTCAAGGGATTCCTTTGTCAAGAACAAGAGTGGTACTTCTGAGAAGTTCTTTGAACTCAACTATATTTTATGGTTACAAAGCTTCGAAATATTCGTTTTGGCCCACAGGAAATTGAAGCATTTCACTTACACTTCTCCAGATGTAAAATCAGATTCGTATGAGGATTGGTTAGCCGATGATGCAGTGGTTATCACCTAGATGGCAAATAGCATGGAGTTTTCAGTTGCACGAGATGCTTTCTTGTTATGACTTGCGAAGAAGATCTATGACACACTTCGTCTTACTTATGGCCATGAGAAGAACATATCTCGAGTCTATGAGATATGTGAGCAGATAGTCACTTTCTGTCAAGGAGACCAGTCAGTTCAGCAGCATTTCACTGCACTCCGCGCATTACTAGACCGTAGATATCATGAGATTGCGCCAGTATAGAGAGGAGTTAGTTGTCGTTGCCTATATTTTTGGTCTGAATCTTGACATCAGTTCTCAGATCAGTAGTCAGGTTTTAGAAGCTAATAGTATTCCAGATCTATGCATCCAGGGATCCATTTTGGATCATTGATTCTGATACCTCCTCGTATATGTTAGGTACACGAAGTTTGTTTACTTAGTTATCTCAGTTATCTGATTTTCAAACTGTTGTAATTGCTGATAGTCGAACTTATCTTGCCTTAGGTGAAGGAGTGATTCACGTTTCTTCACAATTACCACTTGAAAAAGATCTTTTTGTGTCTGATTTCCTTGTCAATTTATTGTCCATCAGCGTCATTACAAAACAATTACAGTGTTGTGTGACATTCTTTCTTTTCTATCGTATCTTTCAGGATTTGCAGACGAGAAGGAGGATTGGTTTAGATCGTGAGCGAGGAAATGGAGTATACCTACTAGTTCGTGATGAGATACCTCAAAGATTAGCCTTTGTGGCATCTGCTTCTGATTCCTCTTCTTTATGGCATTACCGTTTGGAACATCCATCTCATCAGAAACTTCAGCAGGCCTTATCTTGACGGTCAGTTTCATAGTTTGATTGCGAGTCTTGTCAACTATGGAAGTACCATCGTGTTTCGTTTAAAAAATTGCGTATTGTGTTTAGTACTACTGCATTTGAGTTTGTTTATTGTGATGTATGGGGTCTCTTTAGAGTCTAGTTTGTGTTAGGTCATAAATATTATATAGTTTTTGTAGATGATTTTTCCAGAGCATCCTGGGTTTACTTGCTTAAAGATCAAAATCATGTTTATGATGTACTCAGGAATTTTTTGAATGAAATAAAGAATTATTTTGATGTTACTCCAAAGTTTTTGTGTATCGACAATGGTCTTCAGTTTCTTCAATCCAAGATTGTCTCTTTGTATGCTTCCATAGGTATTATATATCAGACATCTTGTCCTCACACTTCACAGTAAAATGGGGTAGTAGAACGTAAGCATAGGCATATTCTAGATGTCACATGCACCTTTATGATCCACATGCATGTCTCCAAGTAATTGTGGTCTGATGCTGTACTTACGGCTACTTATCTTATAAACAGGATGCCTTCTGCACCTCTGAGGGGTGAGGTTTCACTCCGTCGCCTAAAACCTGAGCTCACTCTATTTAGTTTGACTCATAGAGTTTTTGGATGTATGGCTTTTGTCTAATACCTTTCTTCTGGTCTAGACAAATTGCCCTCATGCTTAATCAAGTGTGTCTTTGTTGGGTATTCGAGGACTCAAAGGGAGTATCGAAGTTTTCATCTCCCAACTAGGCGATATTATATATTTGTTGATGTCACCTTTTTCGAGTCAGAGATGTCTACAATGTCTCTCCACCATCCAGTGTGTTTGTTCCTGTTTCTTTTGTTGTTGAGTTACAGGATACAAATATTCAAGAAGAACCACTATTGCCACTAGCAGTTGCTCGTCCCTTGTAGGTGTATCAGCGACGACAGTGTACTCCAGTACTTCCTACCACCAAACTATCCTCCTCTGCAGATGTAAATTTTTTCACCAGTTCCTCCGACCTGCTTATTGTTCTTCAGAAAGGTACGAGGTCCTATACTGCCTATTCTATTTCTCACTTTATCTCTTATGATAATCTTCACCCTTGTTTTTGCAGCTTTGTCTTGTCTTTTAGTCTATTTTTAAGATTTATTAGGAGACACTTTTCCTTCTTCATTGAAAGGCTGTTATGGATGAGGAGATAGCTGCACTCACTAGTCGTGGTACGTGGGAGTTAGTGGTCCGTATTGTTGGGGTTATAGTGGTTTAGAGGCTTTACTCAGATTTATGGGATTAATTACGAGAAAACTTTTTCTCTGGTTGCTTGTCTCAACTCCATTAAGGTTCTTCTCTCACTTACTCTCAATCATTCGTGGGAATTATGTCAACTAGATGTAAAAAATGTCTTTCTATATGGAGATTTGATTGAGTCTGTTTTGATGGAACTGTACAGAAGATTGATTGGAAAGCTCATTTATCTGACTGTGACTCAACCTGATATTTCATATGCAGTCAGCCTCCTAAGTTAGTTTATGCATGAGTCTAGGAGAGTACATTGGATAGGAGCTCTTTGTATTTTGTGTTATGTAAAAAGGACTCTAGGAAAATGTTTAGTTTACAGGAAAAATGATCATACCAAAATTGTAGCATACTTAGACTCAGGAGATGCAGGTGATAATGGGGACAGAAAATCCACATCTGATTTCTGTTCCTATGTGGGAGGAAATCTGATCATATGGTGCAGCAAAAAGTAAAATGTAGTGTCGAGGTTCAATGTAGAGGCAGAATACAGATCCATGGCTCAGATAGCATGTGAGATGAGGTAGGTGAAGTCATTGCTAGAGTAGCTTGGGTTTGGTATTGAGGTACCTATGTTCATGAGATGTGATAATCAAGTTGTTATTTTTATTGCAAACAACCCTACATTCTATGAAAGAACAAAGCACATCAAGGTCGATTGCCATTTTATGAGGGATTTGGTCATGAGAGGAGTCATCTCAACTCTTTACACACAGTCTTCAGAGCAATTAGCAGATATATTCACAAAGGATTTTAGTACCTCGTTGTTTAAGTCTCTATGTGATAAGTTGGACATAGTTGATATATATGTTTCGACTTGAGAGGGAGTGTTAGAGTCAATTGTAGTATGTGTTATTATTCCTTCGAGTCTAAATGTGCTATTGGATATCCATTTACTGTGGTGATATCTAATCTCCTTATTAATATGTAATCTCACATGTTCAATAGAATAATCTTTTTATCTCCCAAAATATTCTATCTTTACATGTCTATTGCGACGGGTTATTTAAATAATGTAACAAATTTTCGAGTTTTAAGAGTGGCTCCTTTCAATTGTAAACCTAGAGGGAAATGTGACGGTTGTTCCTTCGATCTCTTGTCTCAACCTTGTAACATTTTGAAGTGTAGTGAAATCTCCTCTTTGTCGTCGCCCGTGGATGTAATCTTTTGTAGTGAACCATGTAAATTCTTTTCTTATCTTTATTGTGTGAATGATTGTTTGTGTATTTGTTTTTCTCTCGATCTTCGATATTCCTTGTGCTTCTGCCGCAACATGTTTGATGTATAGGAACTATGAAAATATGACATGAGCTTCACTTCTTTCATGTGGGCTATGGGTGTGACAATTTTTGTACCATGGCGGCTAATTTTAGAGGCTGTTGTTGTGAAGGGATGGAAATTTATCTTAGGGTGTGTTTGGTTTGGAGGAGTTTTAAATTCACTAAAAGTTCTATTTCTAGGAGTTAGAATGTCTAGGAATTCCAAATGTTAGGAATTGCAATTTACATGTTTGGTTTATGGAAGTTGTGCATGAAGAAAGCGATGGTGAAAAAATAAAATAAGCAAAAAGCCTTATTGCTGCAGTAGAGAGAGATTGAGAGGGCTGAATGGTGGAGGGAAAAAAACAAAAAAGGTTAATGCAGTAGGAGAGAGAGAGATGGTGAAAGAATAAAAATTTGAAAAGCAAATGCAGTAGTTGGTATTCTGTCCAATTTTGGAGGAATTCTAACTTCTGCATTTTCCATCATTTCTAGAAGTCAAACTAACAAATTGACTCCCTTAGTTGCAACCAAACACTTTATTGGGAGGAAATTCGTGAATTCCTTGAAATTCCTCCTAAATTCTACAAAATCAAGCAGAGTCTTAATTGAATTTTTGTCTGACGATAATTTGTAGTCTTGAATCTGAATGTCCATTGGAAGCATTTTATGCATGAACAAGATTTTAGGACAAAGCTTATTTTATTGTGGGAAGAATAAAAATGTCATTACCCCAAGGATTTGAGGTGATAGGATAAGGAGTAAAAGAGGAGAAATATTGGAATGTAATTTTTGGAACTACCATGATGTGCTGCAATGTCTTTAAAGTTCATACACAAATCTGTTTTCACTTATGGGATTTTCAAAAGTACATACAGTAATTTTTATGGTGTCATTAGTTGGAACTACAAGGAATGCAACTCGTCCAGAGTGAGTATCCATGTATTGCCAACATTTACTTATGCAGTCTATATGGCACTATATATTGACGGTCGAGAAGATATTTCATGCTGCTGAAGGAGTCATATCTTTGTTGTTCTAGAGTGGAGCAACATATCACCATGACAGAAAACTTTAGTTTTCCTGTTTCACTTCTACAGTTATAAATGAGGATGTGAAAAGATCATCACCACCATAGCTCTTGTTAATAATGTCTTATGGTTTTGATTTTAATTTTGTCAATCTTTGCATAATCATTTCTATATTTTCCATTTGCTAATATATTATTTGTTTCACTAAAATGGAACTGTACACTAGTACATAGTTAATAAACTATGTATGAAGGATCAACCACCAGTAGATTGCTATCTTGCGGTTGTAATGTGTATAGGAAAGGATAAAAAAAGAGGGAAAAAGAATTACATTAACCATTCATGAAGAATCAAAGGATCAACAGTTGATGTACAGCGACTCTATTTGTTTACTGTATCCTGTCTTTGTATAACTGATCTGTTGGGTTTCAGCATGGAAGTGAATGGACTTGTGGATGCCAATGGAGTTGCAGAATCAGGCCTTCGGAAGAGGTGGTTATCTGTTGTTCGCTTATCACTGTTAATTGCTTCTCAACCTGCTTGATCTGTTCCTCTGATGGTTGCCTTTTTTGTCCTTACAGGGTGAGACAAGAATCGTCCAGTGTGCCTGGCTCCAAAGCATGCAGGGAGAAAATGAGAAGAGACAGGTTGAATGACAAGTAATGTCCTCTCTCTTCTTTTCTACAAGTGTCCTGCATGTTCATCAGAAATAAACATTGGAACATGCAATTTTTGTACGTTATATTCATTACCTGGTGTAGCAGTTTCTATTTTTGTCCTTTAAAATACTTTTCTAAGTTTTGCTTTGGAATACTTTTAAGGTTCGTGGAGTTGGGTACCATCTTGGAACCTGGGAAGCCACCAAAGATGGACAAGGCTGCTATTTTGAGTGATGCAGTACGTATGGTAACTCAATTAAGAAGTGAAGCACAAAAGCTGAAAGATTCAAATGAGAGCCTCCAAGAAAAGATCAAAGAACTGAAGGTATAAGAGCTCTTTACTATCTTTTTTGTTATTTTGGTGAGGAATTTGCTGTGAGTAAACTCGGAAATTTAGGTATAACTTTGGTCTGTTGCTCTTGGTTCTTGTTGTCACTTTGTTATTATCTCCTCTTTTGTTTTTGCTTTTGCCTTTTTCCTTCTATTCCATCACTTACTTTTTTTGGTGTTCTTTTTATCGGAGCGTCACTTATTTTGAATGAAAAATAATCGCTGATGTGGCAAAAAGACCCTAAGAAACACGTATGAATTCATACAATATGGAAAAATTTTGATATTTTGCCTGAATTTCATGTATATATGCTTTCAAGGCGAATTGATTCACTTAGTATTTCCTTACCACTGTTTCAGTCCGAGAAAAATGAGCTTCGTGATGAGAAACAGAGGCTAAAGGCAGAGAAAGAGGGTTTAGAACAACAAATCAAAGCCATGAGCATGCCTCCAAGCTTCTTACCTCATCCTCCAATGATGCCAAATCCTTTCATGGCCCCGGCACAAGCGGCAGGCAGCAAGCTGATGATGCCTCCTTATATGGGCTACCCTGGATTCATGTATCAGTTCCAGGCACCTGCGAATGTTGACGACAAGAATGAACTTCCACCTGCTGCTTAAGATGAAAGCATTACTTTTCAGTAGGTGAATTTCTCATGTTTGTAATTCAGGTAACCAGCCATGGGAAACGTACCCTGGGTCTATCGTTTCTCATTGCTACTGATCTTAAACTTGCTTAGGTTTTTTATGGATGCTCTTGCGACTTGTGAACAATTATATGCAGTTGTATATTTTTTTAATAAACAAGTTGTTAATCCTTATTTATAAATGCTAATAAGAATCAAACTAACTTACCTGAGGTAATTTATATATCAAGGGAATCTAACATCAGCTAATGTTTATTTTTTCCAACATATATCAATTTCAACTGTCGGTGAACCTGCAGACTCATTTTTTTTCTCTCTAAGCACCTTATGTTTTTTTTTAATACGGGTTCCTGAATAAAAACTGCCGGACAGTAAATTGTCTTCCACACGTTGAGAAGATCTCATTGGTATGTGTACATGATCACATAGCATTTATTCTTCTGTAAAACGTAATGAACAATCAGAACATACCCAAACACAAGTATAGCAACAATCACAACACACTCAAACATGAGTATCACAGGAAGATTTGACTCCCTAAGTAAATCATGTGTTAACCAAGACAATCAGCATCCCAAGAGCAAATCCTGTTGCAACCTTCTTGCCTGCTGCACCTGAAGAAGGCAGTTGCGCTGGCGACGCTGTGCTAGATGGTTGTCCTGCATCTGAAGTAGATGGTGGCATAGACGAACCACTCGGGGAAGCTGATGGACTTGCTGCTGCTGGCTGAGGAGTGGGAGGACTGGCGGGGGAACTGACAGGTGCTGGAGTGCTGGTGGGTGCAAGTCCTGGGGTCATTGCCAAGGGCGAGCGAGGCACAAGTGGAGGAGCGGTGGTCGGAGGAGTAGTGGGCACTGCTGGAGGACTGCGAGGTGTGGGAGGAGAGGCTGGTGGAATGGAGGAATCTGCGGCCACAATGTTGATCTCAAGCTTCATTCCTCCGGGACAGTGGTTTGGCGTACCACAGAAGAAATACCTCCGCCCCTGCGCCGAGAGTGGAATGCTAGTGTTCCCTGAACTATCCGAAAAGGTAGGATTGCTTGTTATGCAGGCGTCGTAGTCGGATTTTGACACCTCGAGAACGCTATGGGTTGACGCATATTGGAAAACTGCAGGAGGATTTCAAGTACTGTTACATCAAAATCCTAGAGTGACGGTGAAAATAAAGGAAATTCATGCAAAAATGGGCAAATATTTACTTAAATTGTCTCCGACCGTGAACTTCTGCGACGCAGCCCAAGTCTTGTAGTCGGTGCTTAAATCCCATCCACCATTTGGAGCTCCGACCACGATGTCGGCGCCGTTGACAGCATCGAAGAGGACCATAGCAGCGATCCCAACAGCGAGAAGTGCTTTTACTGGAGAAGCCATTTCTATGTTGTGGAGGATTTGAGGTGGAAGACTCTTATAATGCGAGGCTTGTTGAGATTGAGCTGCAATATCGAGTTGCATTCATGCAGATTTATATGTCTTGCATAAGACATGTTTATGTAGGAGAGGTTTCTTTCCGGGAAGATGGTGCCTGTTTCTGAATGACAGTTGGTATAGCTGGAGAGTTGACAAAAATCTCAAACCCCTGTTTGTTGGCCAAGTCGTGTTTGTGGGAGATCATGCTGGGGACTGTTAGATTATAAATTGATGAAACACAGAGATGCTAAGATGATTAGAGATCCCTTCTAACATAAATAATTGATAGTGGAAACAATGTGTAGCTAGATAGTCGGACTTAATTTTGGAAAGTCACTTTCGCTAGAGGTTTGGTTTAGTTCGTTGTTTTTCAAAGATTTGCATTCAAAACATTAACATATTTTTTTAATAGAAAGACCACCAACCTTAGTCGAAGCCCTCAACTTACAGTAAATAGATCTAAAGTGTACACGTTAATGTAATTAAATTTAAGCCAAGGCAGAATCACAAAAATGCTTCTTTTGGATCCCTTGAGGGGCCGGGTACCAATTTAAAACGTCCAACTAACTACTTTATTAAATAAACAACAGTCCTACAATCATGCTATTTGCAGTTGAAAAAATATATTTTTTTTCTAATATTGTTTTGTTTATGTTCATCCACAACTGTAACAGTTCACAGTTGTGATAATTTAAAACATTTCTCAATGTATTACTTCGTAGCTTCCTCTATGTCTCAAGAAATAAAGAATTTGACAGCATTTTCATTGCAATGTCAACTTAAGATATCTTTCTTTCTTTCTATATCAGATCCTTTAATGAAAGAAAAATACATGTTTCTTTTTCAACGTACGTAGATAATGACAATGTCCATCCCTTTCATGTGAGATAATAATAATTAGTTACTTGACAGCGAAAGCATGATCAAAGGGTTCGGTACGGTTTCAATTAATTTTGAGATGCATACAGTTGCAATAAATAAGACTTAGCTTTCTTGTTTACTATCTAGTTTTTTAGTATTTCTATATTTTGTTAGGGAAACAGCTCTAGTACCAATCACTGACTTGCTGAAAGTTGGATTTTTTTATAAACGGTAATTGATATATATTATATTCAAATAAATCATCATCAATTGATGTAATATATATATGTCTGTAGAATTCGAACTTCTAATCTCTCATACAACTACAAAGATATTTCACCATTAGACTAAGTAACTTCAGACACTGAAAGTTGGATTTGACTACCAAAATGCTGCTGAATCACATAGAATTCATTATTTCGAAAATCAAAACAGGATTCAATAACAATATCATATGAATAGACTAAACAATTAATATCACAAGTGGAAACAAAACAAACACCAATCAAAACTATTATGTATGTAATCCGGTGTCCTCTTTCCATGGTTGGCTTAGATAGCCAAGGCCACCAACATCCCAAGCCCACATACACCTGCAACCTTCGCCTTCAGACCACCTTCGGCACCGGAAGATTGCGGTGGGGGCATGGAATTGGCGCCTGGTGATTGTGCAACCGAAGGAGGTGGCATGGTCGGCGATGAGCCACCTGACGGAGGAGGAGGAGTAGTAGTGGTGGTAGGAGTGGATGGTGTTGCTGCTTCAACGTTCACCGTGAGCTTCATTCCTCCGGCGCAGTGACCGGGAAACCCGCAGATGAAGTACCTCGTCCCCGCCGATGAGAGTGCGATATTATCGTTCCCTGACGACCATTTCTTAATGGGAGAACTCGATGTGCAGGAGTCGTGGTCGGCCTTCGTCACCTCGCGCACGTTGTGAGAGCCGACTGTATATTGGAAAACTGCAGGTACGTAGAATCCATTCCAGCCGGAGTGAGACAGAAAGTATTAACAATTAAAACAAATACACAACATACAAGTTGGAGTTCGGAGCAATAATATACCTAAGTTGTCTCCAACTCTGAACGTTTGCGATGCAGCCCATGTCTGGTAATCGGTGTTTAGATCCCACGCTCCGTTGGGAGCTCCCACGGTGATGTCCGCGGCGGTGGAAGCATCGAAAACATTAATAGCCGTGACTGCAACAACAAGAAGTGCTCTAAGTGCATAAGACATCTTCATGTTGATTGGGAGGAGGATTAATCTTTTGTGTGTTGAGTGGTGGAAGGGGATGCAGAGGAAATGCTAGGTGTTGTTGGGGGGTTGAGTGGTGGTGAGCTTGCGGTGTTAGCCATGTTCTTTATATAGAGATGGATACAGAGAAGAGATCTATTTTGTAGGTTTGAAATAATAGATCCAGGTTGTTTCAGTGGTTGGCGACGAGGGGATGAGATGAATGGAACCATTCAGAAATTAGATTAAATGATGGTCAACAATTCTCCCTTACGTTATTGATGTATAGTATTTTTTTTGGAATGATTAATCTGATTTGTTTATTTATGTTAGCAGCCTTGCTGTTGCCAATCTTAAGTCAATTTAAAGCTTTAATGGAATGATTTCGTCGGTAGCTTTCTTTTGCTATTAATTCCTTACAACGTATCACCATCACCTACCACCACAGTATACAAAAGAAGACCAAAGAAATGTCTGACCATTTGTTTCTGTGTACGACGGCGACTTCATGCAAGAATGCAACTAATATTATTTTTTTTTCCACAAGATTAGGTAAAGACAGAGGAAGATTTCAAATAATGTTTGGTCGACTGCTCACATCATTTGTTGTTCTTCGACGCGTTTACGGAATCGATCCTTCATATTATACTACTACTATACATCTGCTCTAACGAAACCTTTCGAAACTTCCACGTACGTTTGTTTCACATGTGACAAATGGAGATATGCGTAAAAGTTTTCCCACCCTGTCTACTATAGCGATTTATTTGTTCTCGTATATATTTACTCTTGAATTACCCATCGCTCAATTTGTTATTTAATATAACAATACGCTGCATTTAGTTGGCCTATACAAGAGCACAACGGATCGTTCCTCTTCAACTTGGGTAATAGAGAATCCCTACTTTCTGGAGTTTTTCTCGTGCTCATGCTAAAACCAGTTTAGCCTCTACAGTGTTTTCACGCACACAACATATATATATATATATAGGGAACAGATCAGTTAAGGACATGTCCTTAAAAACACTAAAAAAGCCACTAATCTCAACCGTACATCCTAATCTATTAACA
>JAMKQA010018878.1:0-20172 GCA_024699735.1 Posidonia australis
CACATCCCATTATATCACAAGAATATAGCAATTCCTCTTGGGAAACCCCTACACCAGTCAATGATGATTTCTGGAAATTGATTTTTAACCCAGAACAAAACTGAAAACAACATAAAATTCTCTTGATATTAATCATATTGGAAGTGCGTTCTGGCAAAAAAAGTAAAGTATCATCTGCATATTGCAAATTAATCAGAGAGGGACCATCATTAGGGAAATTAATCCCAGAGATTAAATTATTCCTCTTAGCTGACTGCAACATGGCATTAAGGACATTGGAGGCAATAATAAACAATAGGGGAGACAGGGGATCACCCTGTCTTAACCCATTTGATGCCCCAAAATACCCTTTAGGGGATCCATTAACCAAAATAGAAAACTTAGCAGAGGTTATACACATGCGGATCCATGATATCCATCTATCCCTAAAACCCATGCCAGCTAGTGAATCTAACAAAAATGTCCATTTAATGTTGTCAAATGCTTTCTCAAAATCTATTTTCAGGATATAACCCTTGATGTTGGAAGTAGTCATATAATGTAGGGTTTCCTGAGCAACCAGGAAACAATCTCCAATGGATCTCCCTGGCAGGAAAGCATATTGTGATGAATCAAGCACTGTATTCAGCACATGAGCCAACCGAGAGGCCAGAGTCTTGGTAATGATTTTGTATAAGCTATTCATAAGACTAATGGGTCTAAAATCCTGGATTCTAGTTGCATCCAATTTTTTTGGGATTAGTACAATGAAGGTCTGGTTTATAGAGGACAAAAAGTCAGGATCAGTAGCAGAATGAAAGGAGTGGAATATTTTTTTTATGTCTGATTTCAATAACTCCCAGAAATGTTGAAAGAAAAATATAGTAAATCCATTAGGCCCTGGAGATTTATCTCCAGCTAAATGGAAGACACTTGCCCTGATTTCTTCTATTTCAAAAGATAACTCTAATCAATCAGGAGATGGGATTTTAACTGGTAAAAGGATGTCCCAACTGAGATTTATAGAAGGACTATGAACCTTGTTGAAAAGCTTTATAAAATGTTTCTCTATTTCTCGACAGATCTCCAAATGGGATGTGCTCACAGAGTTATTTATTTGAAGAGAAGAGATGTTGTTAGTTCTTCTATGGCTTTTAACCATGTTGTGAAAGAAAGAGGAGTTCAAGTCCCCCTCCTTTAACCATAAAATTCTGGACTTTTGCCTCCAGTACATCTCTTGCTCTTTAAGCAGGTCAAGATGCTCTAACCTCAGCATCTTTTTCTGTGCCCAATTAATGTTTGCAAAATGTTCAGCTTGACTATCCATATCCAGTATTTGGGCTTCAATAAATCTAAGTCTACTAGCTCTAACCACCCTAATGGGAGTGGTCCATTGTTTAATAAGCATTTTCAGTTTCTTCAATTTAAAACTGAACTCTGAAACAGGAGAGCACATAGACAGAAATTGATCATTCTGTCCCCAAAATATGAGAATAATTTGTTCAATTCCATCATAGGCAAACCAGGATTTGTAGAACCTGAAGGGAGGGGGGCCCCAATTAGGTGCCAAGGTATCAATCAGAATTGGGATGTGATCTGATATAATTCTGGCTTTGCTAGTTCATAGAGTATCAGGAAATTTGCCTGACCATCCAGGGGAGACTAAAAAACGATCAAGTTTGACTAAAGTTGGGTTATCCTGAAAATTTGATCAGGTGTAAGAAAAATTATTAGGAGAGAGATCAAGCAGTACATTCTAGTCAATGAAATCATTGAATCTCTCCATATGGATATTACTGTTAATTTGGGAGGAGTGCTCACTAGGAAACCTAATTACATTAAAGTCACCCCGCAATATCCATATATCATTAACAAGAGTGCTGATATGCTGTAATTCTTTCATAAACATTGGCTTCAGGCCTTGATCACAAGGGCCATAAGCCCCAGTGAGCCACCAATTCAGATTAGAATCTAAACTCTCAAAGTTGATAGAAAGGCAAAAAGAAGAAGGAATGCAACTGATAGTCTTGAAAAGCCTGCTATCCCACCCAATAAGTATGTCCCCAGAAACACCTATTGATGGTACAAAAGACCAAACATTAATTCCCCCCCCCCTCCCCCCCCCGAAAAAACTTAGGAATCCTTTAATATATTCTTCCATTTTTGATTCACTGATAATGATTATATCACATTTAACTTATATGTTCTTCTATTGATGTCGTAAAATAAATGTCCAAATGATATAAAAACTCACTTATTTTTTAATCTTATAGTAAAATTTATCGTAAAATTACTATAAGATTAAAAAATAAGTGAGTTTTTGCATCATCTTGGACATTTATTTTTTATTACAGGCTCTCGTTGATCAAGGTTCCATTATTGAAATCTTCTGCACTGCAGTCTCATTGTCTGAGCCTTGCGGCTAAGAGCCTAAAATATTTGATCCTTTGCAGCCGCATATTAGAGAGCCTTTAGTTTATTCTCTGAGCCTTTTCTGTTTAAAAGATTCTTTGTCGGAACGACGACATGATGCTTAACGAAGGTATCAGAAGAAAAACCCAACTTATATTATTATTTATTAAGATGTTTTCCTACCCACTCCAGATCTGCTTGAGATCCAAAATATACTAGGAAAAATGTATCAGTATATTGGTAGCAATACAAGATCATCGACTATGTCAAATTTCATCAGGTCATATCAGGAAAATGCATTAGCAGATGGTGCTCCGATCTGTTAGTTTATAATAATTGTAATTGGGAACTTTGTTATTGTTGATTAATTGAGGAGATTGTTATCAATGTTATATAGCTGTTGTAAAGTTTGTTGAAGTACAGCCACGTCACTTTTCTTTACTTCTATCGTTCATTCAATACGACCATTACAATAAATTTTAACATTACTTCTATGGTCAAATTCCATGACTAATATTTAAAAAATCATGGTTAATTAAATTTAATTATGACTTTTAACTATGACAAAATCCATAGTTAAAACGTCTATATTTAAATTTTAGCTACCATTCTAGTTCACTGTGACTAATTTAACCACAATCTAATTCCGTAGCTAATCCATGACCAACAAGATATATATTCTTGTTGCATCAAGATTTGTAGTCGTGTTATGGCTAATTTAGCCACGATATTTTTGTGTGGCAAAGGTCGTGGCTAATTTAGCCACAGTATTTTCTATAGCCAAGATTGTGGTTATTTCTTTGTCATAAATTTCGCGACAAACACTATGGCAAATTAAGGTCGTGGCAAAAATTAACCACCGCTATAGCATGTAATAATGTCGTGATTAAGACCATGACTAATGTTTTAATACAATTTAAGTATATAATATAATTTATTTTTTATTTTTTTACCTCCATTACAATATAAAACAAACTGAATTGTATTCAAAATAAAGATCATATACTAATTTAACAATAAACTTTAAATTCACTAAAAGTAAAATATATTAATTTCATAATCTAGTACATCATGTTCTCATATTAAGATATTAATTACAATAGTATTTTCAAATGAAAATATAACACAAACTTAAATTGTCTAAAAATGTGAATAAAGTTCCAAGATTAATTGAATGAAATATCTAGATCAAACATGCATGACATGTAGAATTTGGTTCAACATCATGACATCAGTAGCATTAACACTTGTAGAAGTCTACAAAAAACAATACAAATCATAGAACAAACTCGACAACATTGCATAAACTATATAAAAAATAAAAGCGAAAGATATATAGTAAAATAAAAACTAATTATCGTAAGGAACCTTTAATTGAAACACCGTATAAGATTACAACGAACATACTAAATAATACGTAGAAAAGAAAATATTTGAGACATCAAGGAAGTACTTCTAGAACCATATGCAGAAGGAGAAATTAATACCGTCAATAGTAACAACAATAACAACCACCACACCCTCTTAGAACTAAAACATAGGAAGGAAGATGTCTAAGATTTTTGTTGCCCTCCCTTGATCGCTTGCAATTGTTCTTCTTAGAAACTATTCCGATCTTGAATGTCCAAGAACTAGTTGTATTTTCGTCCAAGAGATGCCTCGTTTGAATGTCCACGAGAATAAGTTCTTAGTCTGTTATCATGTTACGTAAATGTTGCTAGCAAGAACATGGTATAATCGTCTACAATGTAGTTCTTTACTTCTCTTTGTGCATTTTCATCTTTCACCTAATGTTTGATCATTCCAGTGCCTTTTGTGTTCTTCTGCACATTGAAGGCATGCATATAAAGTAATGACATCTGATGTTCCAACTCTTTTAGTCGTGACTCTCCGATCGATGTTCCAACTCTTTGATGTGGTTTTCTTTCTTAGCGGCACATCTTTAGTAATCATGGCAACTACATCTCACTTTCCTATGAAATGTATTGCATAATATGTAGCTGCAAATTAGAAGTAGACAACATAAAGAATTACAGATGCCCGATATTGTTCGTGAATGTGAATTTCTGACTAGAAATTTCCTGTCAATGTCTAAAGATGGTTTTTTTTGGTAACGTTAATAGCATTGTATTAAGTTTGTGGTTATGAATCCACCGTTAAGAACTAAAGTAAGTCTAAAATATTACAAAGATCATAAAAACACAGCAGGTCCCAAAACAAAAGGCATCCACTTCCACAAATCGAAGTGACAGATGTCCAAGTAGTTCCAGTAATATTACAACTCCAAGTCTAAATTGATTAAACAGACTGATTAAAAGAAGTTAATCAGGCGGTGGCATCTTCATTGGAGTTATGCACAAAAAAGAAGGCTCAACTGAGACATTGGCAGGAGTGTTAGTAAGAGGAGGAAGAAGAGGCACCAGATTGTTTGCTAAGGAGGCTTCAACACGTGACTGAACAGTATTCCAAGAATTCTACATGTTTGTAACTGATTGAAGCAACTCCTCCCTTTCAAACCTGTACTCAAATTTTCTATCCAAGAATATATAAGGAAGATAATATTGAATATAATTGACTTACTTAAATTAGATATATTACGGAAAGTTCTATTATTCCTTTCTTTCCAAATATTCCAAGTCACAGCAGGAATAAAAATATTCCACCCAGATTCAGATAAATCAAAAATACATTCAGGTCTTATATCTGAACATATCATCAATACTACAAAAAACTAGATATAAAGGTTTGTTGATAAAAAAATTCCAAACAGCTGTTGCAAAAGAGCAACGTATAAACAGATGAGAAGTGATTTCATAGTAAGTATTACACATAATGCACAAGTTCTGTCCATTCCATCCTTTTTTTCTCAGATTCTCTTTAATCAGGATCTTGTTAAATACCAACAACCAAATAAAAAGTTTAATCCTAAATGACACCTAGGCCTTCCATATTTTCTCATGTAGGTGAAATTTGATGCCTCCATCATTTATGATTTTATAACATGAATTCACAGTGAATTCATAATTAGCATTTGGATTCCAAAAAATTTTGTCTGTATCCAATTGCAGTTGAACCCCAGCCATCATTCTAGCAAGCTGATCAGCTTGTGATTGGATGGTATGTAAATTACCAGAGATATCAAAGATACAATTAATATTAAAGAGGGCCTTGTAATCCCCCTAAACTGCTCCATTACTCTCTTAACAGATGCTTTTTTATGTTTAGCAAGTGTATACAGCTCAGGAAACTTAAGTTTCAAAGAGATTTCATCTATCCATTTATTTACCCAGAAGATTGTGTTTTCACCGTTACCAACTTCATATCTAGTTAAACAGTTAAAGATATTAAAACAAGCTTTTAATGCTTATCATACTGGGGAACACCTTCCTTCTAAAGATGTTCAAAATGCATATAGCAGGGAAGGTAACATGGAGGACATCCTTGGCAATTGACTCAAACTACACGAGTGTTTTTTTTTTTTGTAAACAGTAAGTTAATATTCATTTAGTCCTTGATTATGTAACCACCACCAAGAGAATTCAGTATCAAATACACATTATTTTCAGAATTACAAGCCTGACGGAACTATATGTTTCTTTCAAAAATTGCCTACCATTAATAAGTATTCACAAAAAATTCTATAACGGTCAAAGTTTTCCAGAATAATTAACAAAATATTAATCAAAGCAGAGATTGTCATCAGCAAGCGGTAGAAAGGATTGGATGGAATCCAACACAGGCCTAGCATTTTGAAGAGCTGGTGGTATTTGCTCATTTTCCCTATTTTGTTGGAAAGATGCAACTAAGCAAAGGACCTCTTCTTTCTCAAAGCCTGTACCTAAACATTCTATCCAACGTTGAACAACAAAAATAACATCATTAATAATCATGTTGGGGTTTTTACTCTTTCCCTTGAAAATTCTATTGTTCCTTTCTTTTCGTATTATCCACAAAATATTAATCAAACCACGTGAGTGTTGCTTGATGCATTTTTTCGTAGAAGCTATGTATTGTGGTGGTGCCTTTTTTTTTTAGCAAGTGGTCAGGTATGATGGCCTTTCTTTTCTTATTTTCTTTTCTTTCTTTTTTTGGCATTTGACTGTTTAGATCGGTAAATTCTACGTGATCATAAGTTATAGATTGGCCATCTGAGATATAGGTATTAGTCTATTTGAGACAATTTTATTTTTGTAGTGGATATTATATACCACCTCAGGATCTGTAATTTGATACTATACTCGTTCTGTCTTATTTCTCTATATATAAAATGATTACCGTTAATAAAAAAAAGTTATAGATTGACTTTAATATGGTAGATCAAAGTAAACAATTACTAGATGTTTTGTACTATTGTTATCTCATTCTAAATTATCATATTATATTATTCAAATCAACACAAGCATCAGTCACGAAAGTTAAATTGTCTACAGTTTATTATTGCTGTGTTAAAAAAAATTTATACCACACAATGTCACCACTGTTAAATAATGTTCATCAAATCAAACCAAACATTAATCAAGGTAAAGCACGCGTCAACAACAAAATAAAGTAAAGTGTAAAATGAAAAATTAAAGTAACTAGATATACTTATAATATTTGACGTTCGAAATGATGGAGACTTCTAACTTATAAACAAAGTATAATTTTCATAGTAGTCATTGAAAACATCAAGCATTGTTTCCCTCGACGTATATTTGAATTTAGTAAATTGAAATTCATTGGAAAATAAAAGGCTAATTAAGTATAAAATGCAATAATGCTTGTGCTCAACACATAAATCTTCCAATTCTAGCTCTTGCACCCAATATTGTTTAAAATTTGGGTTGTTACAATAATATTGGAGTCATATTGAAAGTAGAGTAATATAATCGACAATAAAACGTACCCAAATAACGAAGACCAACTATGCTAATCTTCTTGGAATCATGTAAGAAGAGAAATCAAATTCCATCAAATGTCAAGACATAACTGAAGAAATTCTTGGAGTGTTAATGAGAATAGAAACGGCCAAAAGAGAAGAAAATTTAATTTTTCACGCACAAATGACCAAATAAACAAAATAGCTTAGATTGGGTGGAAGTTAAAAGAATTAAATAAAGAAAGATATAAAAAATAATCTTAAGTGGTAACACAACTAAGCAAATAACCTCACTTAGCTTCCTTCTTATATTCGATTCATTCTTTTTTGGAGAGAGTGGGATGCTCGATTCAATTATCTTCATTTTAGTTTTGTATATATGATACACAAATTCAAGACAAAAATTCAAATACTAAACACCTAATATATGAGCCATGGCATAGAAATCCAAAGAATAATCCTTTTTTTTTTGTTTAACTAGTGGAAAAAAGTTGTTCTCATCACAATTCACGGTAAACAAATTTTTTTAACATGGATAAATCATAGATAGCGATAATGGCTCATTGTCACAGTGGCTGAGAGAACTTTAAACTCGTCACAGATCCTGGGTTCGAATACTAGACATTCACTTCTTACTATCTCAACCATTAACCAAAAAAAAAAATCAGAGATAGCCTTAAAACCCCAATTTCCCCAACAAACCTTCATGTTTGCCCGAAACTTTAACTAAAGATGATAAACAAAAACTTCCAGCCTCATTTAATAAATATGGATACAATTTTCACATAAAACACAAGGAATACACCAACCACTAGAACCATATAGAAAAATGTAAAAGAAGGAAAAGAGCAAGAACAACGTAGAAAATGACAAGACATAACTGAAGAAATGACAACATAGTCTCAAAGACTAATTTTCCAAAAGTTGAAATAAACTCTAAAATGCGTATAAAATAGAGACCAAGAAAAAATCTTCTTTTTGAACAGAATAAAAGGAACAACATCAAAAAATTAGATTAGATGGTGCTAAAAAGAATAAGACAAATGAATAAAATATAATCAAATTTAATGATACAACCAAGAAACTAACTCTATTAACCGAGTAAACAACCAATGACATCCTTTAGTATTTATATCTTTCTCTAAGAAAAACATTAACATGAAATTCGGCATGCTCGTGTACAATGATGCAATCTAAATTCTTAAAAAAAAATGCCTTATTTGTTTAATAAAATGGCATAGTATTGAATATTTGTGATAATGTCAATTAATTCATAAGAAACTAACAAAAAATTGCTTCAATGTTTCTAAGTCGAGATTTGCTAAAGATGTATGAAACAAAAATTCCTTATAAAGTAATGGACTAAAAAAAAAGACAAAGATTCTAAATCACCATAATAAATCGACCTTTGTAACCATATTCAAACAGAAGCTATGCAAGCAAATCATTTATTCCAAGTTCATTAACTACGTTTTGTCAGAGAAAGAAACAATTACCTTTAAGATACTATCATAATGTAACCCAAAAAACTTTGGACATGCACACTAAATGATATTGCCCAAATTTCGAATACACAATTCACATAAAACTTTAGATAAACTAGCTAATCCGATTGGTATTTTCACTTGGCAACCTACATCTAGCTAGGAGTCTTGCTAATTATTGTCAATGGTTGTCGATGATAAGCAATAGTAATGTGTGCAAAATAGAGAAAATAGTTTTGTGAAATCTTATGGAAACTACCAACCAATTATTCTAAACATAATTAAGTAATAAAAAAGGTATTTTTCTATCATATTAATCATATATGAATAATTTAACAGAAATATAACATAAACAAATACTAAACATTCTATATTAAATAAACTAAAAAATGAAATATATTTTTGAATAAGATATTTAAGATTTTTTTTTATCAAATACTGAATAAAATAATCATAGAAGTCTTATTGCCTCATGGTCCTGACATTTGATGTGTCAAAAGTTTATCCAAGAAGCAACTTCATTGAATACTTGATCTGTAAGTATGAACTATGAAAAAAAATTGAATGCTAATTCTATGGCATGAACAATAATAAGTTTCAAAGATAATAAGTCTGCATTAATATATACTTTCTTCACTTCAAAGGGCCAAAAAAGACACGTCAAACGTGTCAAGCATCATGGCCCAAGATTGCAGGGTGTCTCATTGTCCTTCCTCTATCATAGAAACAACACCAAGAGTAAGTTTTTCTTTGCAGCATGATGTTGATTCTTTGGAGTCATCCAAATGTGAAAAGAATATGACTTTGCGAGATGATGTTCGGTAAACTCATCAAGCTCATGCCTATTGTCATTCTGTAAGATAAAAAGGAATTAAAAAAATAGCTATCAAAAAATATATGATGATGGTATATGTCAAGAATGTCCTAATTATATTAATCTTACATGTGCACATGTAATCTTATTGATAATTACCTTAGCACAAATCTCAAGAATCTTTCCAAGAGATATACACAACTTCAATTGCATCATTTCTAAAAAGAATGATATCAATAACATCAATGTTATGACAATGTCTCATTGTCACAGTGGCTGGGAGAACTTTAAACTCGCCACAGGTCTCGGGTTGGACCTTGCCCTTGTTGTTCATCAAATTATATTAGTTATCTGTTTGATGTATTGATTAATGCATTTTCTATTTTGATTGAAGTCAATGTCATTCTTGTTGCTGAATATTAAAATGAGTGTCATCGTTCTTTCTTTCTTCATCACTAATTGAAAATTTACTTCACCACAGATACAAATCATTCTTGAAGCATGCATAAGAGTAGAATAAATACAAGGAAATCACATGTAGTTCAAAAGATGAGGGTAAAAAACAAAGCAAGAAAATCCTAAAAGAACACATCTAGATCATGTCATGAATGAAGAAGGAAAAGGAAAAGACAAGAAGAGGCAAAGTCATATGTTTCCATCCACTTTGGTGGTATGCAAGGAATTGAAATCAAACCCTAAGAAGAAAGAAGGAAGGAAGTTTCAATCACAAACACGAGAAGATGAAATGATAGAAGATGAAAACTTATTAGAAATGTAGAAGATAACAAGAGAGAAAAAAAGGAGATCATAATGGAAAAGGACGTTTACAAATCAAGGAAAGAAAACAATCGAATCGAAACAAGAACAAACCTGAAGTTAAGGTGAGGCGATACGATCTTTTGTCCTAGAAGAAAGCAAGAGCGAAACCATATTAATAGGAATTAGAGGAGCATCAAAGGACAAAGGGGACACCGAAGGAAGAAGTAAGCACAAAAAAGATGAATGGAAAGAGAACCAAAGGAGGAGAAGCAATCGCGGATACAAGACGGTAAAAGAAGAATGGTAGAAGAAAGAGTGTGAAGTTGAGGGAAAAGGACGAATACCATTTTGAAGAGATTTTTGGATGGAAGGATGGATAAGTTTCATAAAAAAATAAAAGAGAAAATGGAATTAATAGTTAAATTTTTAAAATTTTAATCTTAAACATGATCCAATTCCATGATCAATCTGTGGTAACAATAAATTTCTATTTAAATAAAAATTTTAACTATGGATATTTCATAATTAACCATAACATTTGATTATAATTAAATAATATTTTATTTCATTATTTAAAATTTATGTACTTATGATAATTCTTGTAATTAAACATATTAATTACTCACGGATTTATCATCCGTAGCTAAAATCGATGGCTAAGGTTTAATTTTCTTGTATTAGATCCAACGGACAATAAGCACAAAACAAAATCATGGAGAAGGCTCTCGTCAAACATAAAAAAGCTCAGATATCTTTTCAAACAGTAATCGAGTTTTATTGTAGAATTTTTCAATTCTCTTCATCTAATATCACCTCTATTATTTGAAACATTATAAATATGATAAATTTCAATGCACCTCAAACTTGGAAATAACAAGCGGCCACCAACAAACAAGGGATTAAAGAGTCTCAAACACGCCTCTTTACTGTGTGGCATCATCTTTTCTACCTTCTCTCCTTTAACAGTACTTGCTATTGCCATCACTGATTCCTGAATATGTGCTACTTCCTTCTCTCGTTTCCTCTCCGATTCAGATCACTTGACAAGGTGAGTTTTTTTTTGTTCAAGTGCTTCAAACAGATATAAGTTCATCGACAAGGATTTCCATAATCGTGGAAACAAGCCCAAGCCTTTGCTGAAACAATCAAGTACAGTTGCTTAGCTAAAAAGATGAAACTCAGAAAGACGCGTTGCAAACGACTTGAGGTTTCCAAAATGCAGACAACAGGACACAAAAAACACTGCATAATCTGGAGGCATTGTGCAATCAACAGTTGCTCTTGAATTGTCATCAATCTTGGGCGAATCACCACCAATATTCCATAATATTGATTATGCAATCAGTTTTTTTTTAGACCACGATGATGTGCTTGCTTGACAATCAGTTTACCACGGTTTTGATTGATGATGGTGAGGTTTATGCATGAAAAACACCTCTTGCATCAATTTCGGCTCGTCTCAAAAAATTGGAGCTTATCAGGACCCATTTTACGAGATACCAGAATCCCATGGGGCCTTCCTCTTTTGAAGATACTGTGTGAAAGGAAACAAGAGTGTTAAATAATAACCACCAAAAGAACAAGAAGATTAGCAAGAGAAATCAACAAAAACACCTTAGTCCCATTATATGGACGGACAACGAGGATTGAAAGTTACTAATGAAATTAAATTTTTAAACAAATCCTTAGTCAACACAAATCCTTGTTCACCATTAAATTCTACTCAATGATGTATTTTATTAGATTATACATGGAGGGGCGGCTTTACCTTTAAGCACGTAAAGCTGCTGCTTTAGGCTTCTAAATTTGGAAGGTTCTTAAATAATTAATTTTAATTAATTATATTAATTAAAAATAGTAATAATTCTCCTTTGAAATTGCTCCAATTAAATTATATAATTCAAAACAACAACCAAAATATCTCATTTTCCTCTCTCTACCTTTTCTAAAACGAACTAACCTTTTCGAACTTAACTTACCTTAAAAAAGAGATTATTTCTCTCCATCTCTTTCCGTTATTATCATCATTTCTTTCTCCCATCGTCATTGTTGTTTTCCTTCTTTCTCACAAACGACAACTTCGTCTTCCTCTTCTGACTTCTCTTTCAAGAAACGGCAACTCTAACTTTTTGTTCTTGGATTCTCACAAACAACAACTCTTCTTAACCTCCTTTATAATTAACAAATCCCGTAACCATGTGTTGATCATCTATAAGGTTGTATCTTTCTATACTACTACATCGTCTATTTATATATTTTTACTTCTTAAGATTTGATTATATATTTGTTATACTTTTATCTAAATCATGTTTAACAGAAAATACCCAAGTGGATATGAAAACTTGAACAAAAAAGAAACTCTTGATAAGTTCATTTTTAATAAACAAATTTCATCATCTAGTTCAAGAGAAGTAGTACTTAAAAAACATTAGTTTCTCTTGGAATAGACAGCATAAAAGATATTTTAGGTGATGATGGTCAAATAATAGCAAAAAAATATTTCAATCATTAATGATATGACTCAGATAGTTAATGAGGAAAATAGAGAAGAATGAGAAAAAAATAAAAAAATACCGAGCTATGTTCAAGAAGAAATATATGACCTAGGAAATTGAAAAAAACATTGATGTAAAATTTAGAGATATAATGGTAGAAAGAAGGCCCATTAGAGAAAAGTATTGCATAGATTTTGAAAACTTTTTAAAAGTTGAAATTTTATGTTCAAGAATTAATGCTCCAATTATGATTTTAGATTATATTAAAAAATTGGACTCTTTTCCAAACACAAGCATTACTTATAGGATATTGTTGAACATAATGATAACAATTGCATTGGCTAAAAGAAGTTTTTCTGATTCGAAAATAATAAAAACATATTTAAAATCTACCATGACTCGAGATAGGTTGAATGGGCTAACTATAGTTTTTATTGAGTGAGATATACTAGAAAGATTTGAATATAAACATTTGGTAAAAAAAACTTTGCCTCTCAAAAGGCTAGAAAAATGTTTAAGTAATTGAAGACATTCATGTTATTTTCTCTTTCTTTTGTAATACTTTTTAGGTTAATAAGAAACTACAAAGAGATTCTTTATCGTGAAAATGTTATCAATTGTTTGTCGCTATCAGAAAAAAGTTAGTAAACTTTTCCTGATTTTTTTGTTAAATGTTAAGGCCTCTTATTTTATTTTCCCTTTAGGCCCAAAAAATTCTTGAACTACCCCTGTGTACAAGTTTAAGTCCCTTTTCACTACTTTAAGTTATGCAATTCCAGATCTTTCTAAATCCCTTGTATGTAGGTTGTAGCTCCTTCGGTATAAACATAGACATGCAAGTTAAGTGCAAGCAAATCCTGCAAAAGTATGTTTTTTTCATGAATTTACCACAAGATGACATAAATGAATCATATACATCATTAAATATATGTTTTTGACTGCTCAACATTAAATAGATGTCAAAAATACATCCAAGGAATCTGACTAGACCAGAAAATTAGCCCAGATTTTACAAGATATCATAATTTAACTGTATCCCAATCAAAGTACATTGTTAAAAAAGAAAAGGTACAGGGAGCTACAAACCTTGGTTAAATTGTTAATTTCACAAGCTTTGCAACAAAAAGTCCACTGGTTTGGGAAGTACAAGGATCAAAGCGCAAAGTTTTTGCAATTCTTCCACTCTTGCAAGGCCAGTTTTTTGCAACATCAATCTCCTGTAATTCTGTGAAAACAAACATCTTATTTCAAAATCCTATTATTTGGAAAAACAAGATATAACAAGTCTCAACCAAGCAAACCGCTAGCTCATTCCAACGGAGACTTAACCAAGTATTTTAATCTGAAAAGTGCTAGATTTGAGGTGGGGATAGTTAAACTGAAAACCTAAGAAAATAGTTATTATTTCTCAAGAAACTAAATCAATAACAGAATGAATGGCAAACTTCTGGGGATAGAAAAAGAAATACCAGCATGTGAATTTTTTGAGATGAACTGCTCCACAATACTCTCATTTTGTGCAATAGTTAGGCTGCCCAATGGAATGAAACAAGATGAGTTTTTATTTATATACAAGTATTAAACATTGTCGCAGCAGTGGAAGAACGTTTCTCTCATTTTCTGAAAGGCAGTATTGAGAGATCTTGTTGTCCCTGTAAGTAAACAATTGCGTCTAAATTCTTAATAGACTAGATCTTCTGGACTGGTTTATTCCACTAAATTCAAGCAGTTTAATTATCTCTCACCTGCACGTACTATAGACAAGGGAACCACCAGATTTCAGTAATTTAAAGCCATTAGCAAGAAGTTTGAGCTGCATGTATGAAAAAGAAAACCCCAAAAAACCATTAGCATTAAAACATTCTCAGAGGTCATGAAATATTGCAAACCATGCTACTAGGGAAAAAACAACGCTCAACATGCAACACAAGCAGAAATTTATGAGGAACAAAATAACAACATATACATAAAGATTCAATAGTTAAGCATGAACTTAAATTAAGCTAAGTTCATGAGCCATTTAAGAGGTAGTTTAATTTTTTAAGTAGTGCTTGACGTCTGGTTTTGTACTAATTTCCATTAGAACATAACTAACCTGAAGTTGCATCAAATCATCGGTTCTTTGAGCATCAAGTACTCGATGTTGAAGAGTTTCCCACCCCCACTGCTCAAATTTCTGTATGTGTTTTATTGATCCATCATGCGTGCATTCCGCATCCACAAGTACCTAGTTAGTCGCCCAACAAATCCATGAATTTTCATAAGAAGTCTCAAGCATTTTGACCAATTTTAATATTTTGTGCCTCATGCTATAATATAAGTGTGGAAAAGGGTTGTTGGACATGCAAGAGGATCCATAAAATTTGTTGAGAAAGGACAAAATCCCTTCTGAGCAATTAAAGATATAAAACAAGGAATAGAAAATAAAAACAAGGAAACAAAATTGAGCAACATTTTCAAACTGAACAGCCACGGCAACAATTGACACCTTTGAAGCACTAACTATGGCAAGTCAAATCAAAATGAACTGGACTTTTCTTTAAGAGAAGGTTGGAAGCCACAAAAAAACCTACATACTATCATGTTTGTAGATTTCATGAAATTTTTTCCATCACAAAAGCCACATTAACATGTGCCAAAAAAATTATCAAGTAGTAGATCTCCTTTGAGTCATCAAAACAATTTAAATGCAAAGCTTCTGGAATAAATTTCAATAGGTTATACAATTTACTAAGTTCTATCTCAGGATCCTTTACTTGCATAATTCTATCTCAGAATCCTTTTGCAATATTAAGTTCTTTATCATGATGAGGCTGGGAGCATCCTATAAGACGAGTTTGGCAAAGGATGTAAATACAAAAGACACCATGAAGAAGTTTGAGAAAGAATAAAAACCAGTTTGAAAAATATACATATGATCAAAAATATAGTGTATAAAACAAGGAAACAGAATAATGCAACATCACTGGCTAGTTTTCTTAAGGACGCTTGAAGAAAAGGTGAAACAAGCAGGATTATATTTTGAAATTAACTGCCACAAAGGCAAGGCATACCATTGAAACACTAACAATGGCAGCTGGAAAGTGAAATCAAAATTAATTGGATATCATTATACAGACCCTTTTCTTCCAGTAGAAAATTGCAATATTATCAAAAGCCAAGAACCATTTAAGTGCTAGTCCACCTTAGAGTTATCAACTTAATCCAAATACAAAATTGATGTATAAGAGTCAACAGAGTTGTTTATTGAATTATATCTGAGGATCCATTAATTGCAATGCAATATCAATCACCTAATTAACACAAGCTGATTATTTTAAAAATGCTACTGATTAAAATGAAAGAAGCATTTCTGAAAGAAGAACACATCTACTTTCACAGGCTAGAAATTTCTGATGAAAATGCCTAGAAAAATGAGTTGTTGTATAGCAGTTGCAAATAGAGCACATGATGAAGAAAGATTAAAATAAAAGAACAACAGAAACCTATAGCACAATATCAGCACTATTCAGCCTTAGATATGAGTTAAGGAGATGGCCCTCCAATGGAGTTAATAATACTAAAGAAAAACTTAGTAATGACCTATCATTAATGTTTTGCCTTGAAAAGAACAATGAAGTGTTGTTCATAAAGCCAATCCCATATAGTCAGGGAATGAGTTGACGACCATTTTATGTAGCAAAGTTAATGAAGCACACACAGGTGGAGGACATGTTCAAACTAAAATGAGCATTAGGCTTTAGAGAGGATTTTAAAGGTAATCGAAATCAAGAGAATAAGTTGAAGTGCCAGAATTACCTTGTCATAGCCAACATCTGATATCTCGGAATTGTATTGTGTTCCGAATATCTCATTTTTGTGGAGCCCAACCATTCCAGAGTGTCTTCCATAGAAAATTAGATCTGGTTCACTGGTCCTAGGAATCAAATTTGTATTACTTATTTTCTTCACTTTCTTCCGATCTATCCATCGTCTTTTAGAGGTCCATTCTGTCAACACATCTGAAACATCCATAACATCTCCTATACCTGAAGTGACAAGACAAGGATCAATGCACCATAAAATAATATGCATATCATACAACTGGCAACCATCTACCCAATAAAATTATAAACTTCAACACAGAGAACACGGAACAAATACCTTTTTTAGTCTCACTGCATGACCTCAAGTATAAGTTTGCCCTGACTGGTAGCAGGGAGAATGATGTTCCATCTGCAACAAAAAGCCTGCAACGATCCCCAAGTGCATACTTCTGCAGCATTGTTCGACAAGCGGCTAATCGATGTCTTGAAACATCTACACCAGTTAGAGAACCTGTGTCACCGAGAATGTCCGATAGCATGCAGAGCTTGGCACCTTCAAGATCATGTCCAAAGAAGTGGGAAAAAAAAAGAGGAGTATTAACTGATGTACAGCCATCATTTAAAAAAAATCATATATAGCTGATGAATTTTTAAATTTATTAAACAAGAATTAGTAAATTGCCCACTCAATTAGAAGATTGTGAAGCAAGACACTCTACATGCGTAAATTGTTCTGACCTCTTACGTCACTATTTGGATTAGCGTGGGCTAAATGGCAAAGGGGTGTAGAAATTAATCGTTAACCGTAAGTCATTAAGAGTGAAAGCATCAACCATTGACAAATATCCATAAGCTACCTGGAGCAGCACAAAGGTCAAGAACATGATCCCCTGGTGAGATATTCAAGGCCAGAACTGCAGCTCCAGATGCCGCATCCATCCCGTATATCTGAAGGAGAAACATTCGGTGATAAGCATATCATTCAATGAGATAAAACATCAGGATATTTCATTAAGCTGGTTCTGTTAGGAATTTGAGTAGCTGCAATGAACCAATGCTTGGCCACATTCAACTGGCATAAGCCATGACAGAAATCATAATAAATCATGTAAGCTACGAAAAATACGCACAATGCCATTACGTAGTTGCGAATTACCTCACCTTCCCTTGTCGATACACAGCCGAGCTAGCTATCTGGATATGAGGCGGGACCGCGAAGAATCCAGGTAGCCAGTGAACATCTTTGAGCTTGCACTTGAGCTCTGCTTCGATTTCCTCAAGGTAAGATTCATTGCCGGGCTTTATCCTTCAAAAAAAAAAAAAAAATCAGACTCGACGAATGCAGACAGCGTACATTCGACGGCGGCATATCGACTGTCTACCAGTTAAAGTAAACACGGAAATAGAGCTAAAAATGCAGATGGACTCAATACACAAACGTGCCAATTAAATTGCACCATACTCTACAAATCACAATGCAAGAAACCAGAGGGGGGTGGAAAAAAACAAGTGACAGTGTATGACCTTATATAGCGGGGCACGGAGTCATTGGCCACATAAATCGAATGGTCAAGACCATTGTCATCGAGAAACTTGATAAAAGCACTCGGCAAAGGCAACCGTGCACGTGACTCGGCACAATCAGGTGCCGAGCACCCTTCCTCGGTGGAGCCCATCGACAAATACTCAAAAATCAAGTGAAAACTGTGAGGAGTAATAGAATGGAGAACAAATAAGAGGACGTCTTTTCCGTCGGCTCGAAGAGCGATTTCACGTAGTGGAGAAAGAGGTGAAGAGTCAACGGGAAAGGAAGTTGAAAAGCAGAGACCGCGCCACAAAATCGAGCCGGCGAGTGGAGGGGGGAGGAGGGAGGACTCGCCGGACGGCTCTGCGCGATCGGTATCTTTACGAGGGCTACGGTAAGGTGGGAAAGAAAAGAATCAGGTGCCATCGGACCGTCCGTCCCTGGGGCTTTATCTCTTCGGATTCGTGAATTGGTAAGAGTGCTCAAGGCCCCGGATTCGAATCCAGGACGTGGAATTTTATGAGGCCTTTGGGACTATTACCTGTTCAAAAAAACAATCGATGTTCTATTCGATAATACTGGGACTATTATTTTATTAGACATCTATAATTATATTTTTTTAGTTTGGTGGATTTTACTTGTTGTGGACTATGATGTGAGTAATGTCTAGGTTTACACTTTCTACCGTTAAACTGTCTATTGTAAAGGAATTAACATTGAGGTTTAGACTGATGTATCGATTTGAATCGACGGCTCAATTCTGTTTGCTTCGGTTCAAAGCAAATGAACCGGATATCTAACAAGCCTACGCTTAGCCCATGGTAAAACAAATCGAACTCAAACAAGTTGAGACCAAGTCTGCCTAGTTTTGTCGGGTTCAACTCATTTACAGCGTGACGTGGACATCACTTCATGTTTCTGGAAAAAATTGGAGTCTGTGACATGATCGTACTTTAATCCTTAACAAGCCTTGCAATTTGCTAAGGTCAAAAAAAGGTCGATTATCTCTCAAAATCGCGTGAGTCTGGATGTGTACAGGCTTCACAAGAAAAATAGGAGCTTGCAGCACATGCTTGTCCAGAACAGAACGAATTCAAGTTGACTTGTTAAGACTGTAAGTCTATGTAACTACTTCACAGAACGAATCCAAGTTGACTTGTTATGATCCGTTTCAAGGAACTTTCGAGAGCTTCTCGGAGGTTGGTCTATATATTTCATGTTTTCTTAGGAGAAAGAATTAAAAAATTTCTAGAAGTTGTAGAAATTCCAAACAAGATTCCATGATCTAAGTTTTGACAAAAGACAAAGCAGACTTATCCGCTCTCGTATAAAATAGATAATCGTGGGTTTTCGGGAAAAACTCCCACAGCCTTGTTGTTGGCAGTAAATATATAGATTTTAGCATAAAAATAATAGATAAAATTCAAAAGAACAAAACGAAGAAACTCCCCAGATTGGAGTCCTAGTCAAGCACTAATCTTTATGGTCTACTCTTTACCATGGTGGTTGAGGGGGTTTACCATCTTACCAATGAAAAAACCAGTCTCGATTTTTTTCATTCCACGTAGCTAAGAAAGTTCAAGGGAAATTCTTATATGGATTCATTATCTACTTAATTTTATTTTTTTTATATCGATATGTATATATTTTCTTCTTACGGTCCATGAGATTCGAACCTGAGAAAAAGATAGAAGTTCCACTACTCCTGACCAACTACACCATGGTAGTTGGTTCATTATCCACTTAATTTGAAAGTGGGAAATTCCTCCTTGAACCACTAGAGTTGTGTGAATAAGTAAGGTACAGGTTAGGTATGACCTTTATGGCTTTATCATATGGGGACATTTTTTTATGTAGGTGCCTACATATAAGGAGTATGTTGGCAACTTTTTATTTTACATAAAGACATAAGGAAGAAGAAATAACCGTATAGATATACTTATTAGATATCCATAAATACATAGTGAAATTTTCATTTAAATTAAACAACTATTGATTCTTGATTTAAAGGTCTTAACATTCAACATATTTTGTTAAATT